>JAUMHB010107014.1:0-29066 GCA_032359685.1 Pittosporum tobira
CCCCCCCCCCCCGCAGAGGAGTACCAAGAGGACGGTGTCGTTTGAAGGCGGCTTGAACATGCCGGAGGAAATCCGGCGGAGAAGATGAGGAGGAAGACGTTGAGGTGAAGGAGCGGGAGTGGCTGCTGGAGTAGTCTGAAATGTTGATAGGGGGACGGAGGCTACTGTCTTTGTTGGACGACGGTGGTGGGGCCGGAAGGTTAGCCTTCCCGTCCATCGACTGATCTCTGATGCATCTCCTCTGAGTACAATGGAAGTTAGAAATATACAGATTTTTAGTGAGAGGGAGAAGATTCACGCAGCGAGAAGGAGAGTACGGGTCGATTTTGATCCATCTGCGACTAAGCGAGCGAGCATAGCTGTGTGTGTTTTTGTGTGTGTGTGTGTGTGTGTGAGAGAGAGAGAGAGAGGGAAGAGAGATTTGTAAGTTCAAACGGACTACAGGCGCACTCGGGTCTGGTAGATGTTTAGTTCACAATTGGGAATATGGGATTCATAAATTCATTAAAAATAGCTATAAAATTAATTTTTTTTAATGTGTCTTTAAAATCAATTTGTGAAAAAAAAAAAAGGGCAAAAAAGTTGAGTTTTTTTGTTCATTTTTTGTACTTGGGCTCTTGTTTTTTCATAAAATTTGGATAAAATTTATTTTTTTTTATAATTTTTATATGACTCTCTATTTATAACACAACAATGTTAATAAAATAAATCTAGGAAATAATTTTTCCTTATACAAAATTCACAAACAAAAGAAAAATAACATCGCACGAGATACATTTAAATTCACACTATGTTCATAAGTTGTAATTAGCCAATAAAAGAAAAAGAAAAAAAAGTGATAGAAAACTTATATTCTCTATCATTTTCTATTGTTTGTAATATTTCTAATGTGAGGGAAAAGAAAAAACAATACAAGAATATTGGGCTAGTTTTCTTGCCAACTTTTCTTTCCAAATTTGACAAGATTTGGATAGAAAAACAAAGACACTCACATATTTTATATGATTCCAATCTTAACCTCATTTTGTAAATAAACACATTTTTATTTCCATCTTGTTTTCTCTTTCTTTCACAAACTCACAAATATTAGAAAAAAATATTTTTTCTTCTTACTATATATATATATATATATATATATATATATATATATTGTCTAAACTCACAAATAGATAAAGTTCACTACAAAACTTGTCCTCTATTAATATAAGTAGTGGAACTTTAAAATGACATTTTCTCCCCTTTTTCTTGTTAGCTTTAGGTTGTGCATGGATAAATCATCGGATGTATGTAATAATTTACTAATCACGCACACCAATAATTTTATAATAAACTATTTCATGTGAGTATTATAGGAATACATTGTTGCTGTAAGATTTTAAATCCAATATTTATGTCAAATTTTCATTGAAATATTTATTTTAAAAGTTATTGTCGCTTGACCTTAAAATAATAATTGACAAGAAATTTCATTTAAAATGTCATAGATAAAGAACAGTACAACTCTTGCAGTAGCTACTTCCAAATAGCTAAATTATTGCCTATAAATACGACAATTAGTGACTTATTTCATCAATCCTCTGGAAGAATTGCACAACAAAATCCCGTTAGAGCAAGACTAACAGGCTTATGTGCATAAAAAGAAAACTCGATTAAGAGGAGCTAAAGAAGATGCTACCACATCAAAATAAACCTAAGAATTCATTCAAATTAATTAACATCAAGTCTTTGTGGTTGTACAACTTTGATAAGAAATCTGGACTTATCTTTGTTCCTGTCATTCGTGGACAATATGTCAAGAAGAGTTGTCAATGAAGTATTAAAAATTTGAGTAATTAAATTAAAAATTAAAAATTAATAAAAACTATTAAAACCTCTTCTTAATATAATTCTATTGACGTCAACCCTAACACACCCAAAGTTTATAAAATAAAATGCTAGACTTAAATGTTGTTGTTCTCCTCTTTTTTTTTTCCTTCATAAAATAAATTTACATTAATTTTTTTTTTTTTTTGGAATATTGCAACTTTATAATTTGAAGCCTATTGAAAAATAAAACAATACCTCCACAAGTAATAGACGGGTGGGTTCATTTAAAAGGTTAGTTTTTATACCTGATGGTTAACTCATATATACTCTTATCTTATTTAACAAAACATTCTTGGAATATATTTTTGAATACTTTATATTTGACTTCATTTTTTTGTCGTCAAATCTAATTTATAATTCATGTGAGAAAATGAAAATACCATCCTTATTGAAAATCTTGTGTTAGACTGTTCCTCGCGTGCTCTATACGTGGGCCGAAGAAAGTCACAACAACAACCAATGGATTCAGACTGGGCTCAACTTACTTAGGAGGCTCCAAACAAAAATCCCAATTTTAGGTTGGATTCAGATTTTATAACATAAGTCCAACTGCCCAGTCCAGGATAAATAATGCAAAAATTCAACCTCTTTCCATTTTTTGTCCACCCATTATAAGAAGCCTATTTATTTATATGTTGTAGAGACTTAAGGAACCGTTTTTGGTGAAATCTTAAGGTCCAATTTGATCTTGCAAAAATAAAATAAACTTTCATTCTTAATTATTTATTATTATCTTCTTGCTTTAAAATTTTTTTTGTACTACACATGCAACACATGTTTGTTTTTGGGCTAGTTTATTTTTTAATATCCCAATAGACGATATTCCATCTATTCTTAAACTATGGGCCCGGTTATCTGTTCCTTGATAATGAGCCCACAAATTCCTCAAAAGAGTTTCTATCAACTTGAAGAAGACAAGGGCCCAGGAGAGCTAGATGCTATTTATCAACTAATGCGTTTCAGAATAGAAGCCCATAAATTCCGTTCTCGTACAGCCCATCAGGCGGCTACTGGATCGTTGCCTCTCAGTCTCTCACTAGCTTATTTTCGGCGTTAAAATAATACTACCAAACTACCAATAAAAGTCCAACTTTGATAAAATAAAATAAAAAAGAAGGGAAAAAAATAATATATTGCATTTTATATGATTAATATTTTAAATAAAATTATTCTGTTTTGTTACATATTTTAAATAAAACGATCTTATTTCATCTAAAATGTTGTGCGCAAAAAAAGTAATTATTGAGAAATCAATCAATAATACTGTTTGCTTCAAAAAAAAAATTTTGGTTTATTTTTAGTGAAAGGGAAAAGATTGTCCCAGAACCGTAGAAACAAAGGGAGAGTGAGATAGAAAAAAGGCCTAAGGGCTTGTTTGGTACTAGCAGCGACAACTCTCCAAACCGTGGTTTACAGTTTAAATCTAATTTTATTTTTACTAAAGTTGGATTTAAACTGCAAATTCAGTTTTTTGAACTTACATTTAATATTATATCACAATTTATCAAACATAATATTTTACTACGTTTGAATGTCATAATCTCTCAACGTTCCTACCAAACATGCATTAAGTGTTTTGGTAGCAGCGTTAGGAGTTTATGACACTCAAACGCAATAAAATGTTATGTTTGGTAAACTGTGATAAATTAAATTTAAGTTCAAAAAATTGAGTTTGTAATTTAAATTTAACTTTTAATGAATTTCTTATTGTTCGAATTTGTAAAAATGGTATAATATAATAATAATAATAATCCTTTATCAGATTGTTAAACCTGCAATAGTATTCGTGCGCCTAGTAAAACCCAAGTACTTGTGCGAAATGTTAAACCCATGAAATGTTGAACTATTACCATTCCATTGTGCACCAAATAATCTTGTAAGCAGTTATTAAGCTACCCAATACTATTTTTTTTCTTTTCGGAAACATTTTATTTGAAACAAAAGTTGCACTATAAGTAGAAGAACATTGAATTTGAGGTTTATTGGATCTCACGAGTCCGATCTAACCATCCGACTAAAACTTTTATTGACCAATACTACTTGAGTTAACGTCTTGAAATTTTGTTCTCGAAATATATATGAGTGCAAATAATATATACTAATTGATTCCTCCGCGAAAGTAAGGACGGATTTACATATAGTGTTGTGAGATTGAAAGACTTCTTAAACTTCTTTTAAAATTTATTTTATATATATATAAATAAAATTTTGATATAAATTTCAATATTTAAAGTTTGGAAGTAAATTGATCACATTCGAATTAATTGAAAAGGTGTACTTGGATTCAAAAGAGGAGCCACGTTCACAATACAAACTGCTCTCTGCCAGAGAAAAGCTAAAAAATTATCAAATTCGATTAAATCCATTTCACTAATCAAAAACAAGCACATTGTTTGTTTATTTATTTATTTTTCTTTTTACTTTTTTACTTTTACCCCATTTCTATGCTATTATGCAATTCACCAGAGTCTGATTTTTGAATCCCTTACTATAATAACGGCTAAGAGAACATATATCGGATTAAAAAAGCAAATATTAAAGTAAATAAAAAAGTTCATGGGATGAGTGTGAATTTGGGAAGCTTAAGTTTAAAGTAGGAAGCTTTATTCCATAGTCCATACCATGTGGTCTTGACGGAGGCAAAAGGAATCAAAACAAGCTTTTCCCAATAAGAAAGCTTTCTTAGCCACCATTAATAAGTATGGTGTAAATTACTAATTACAGCTTATGTACCTTGTTTTTGACGCGCACCTTCCCCCAGAACGTTCAACTCGGTATAACGGGCCGAATATAAAAACTTATAAATCCTTTTTTAATTAAAATTTCATAAGGGGATAGTTAAACATCCGACCCAACCATTTATTTATTTTTCAAACCAAAATTATAGTATAATTCAAGAAGTTATTTAAATTTTTATTAAGGTTGATTTTAAGTTATAAATTCAATTTCTTGGACTTATATTTAACTTATCAAATATAATTTAGTTTTTTTTTTGATTACATTTGAGTTCTATGATTTTTAAATACTTAATAAGTTTCTATTAGACAAGTACTACAAATTTAGATTAGTTTATTCTTATCTAACTGTCTTCAAAGTAACAGACCAAAATTAGTAATATAATATCTATAATAAAAATTTAAATTTCATATGAGTAATTATAAATAGTCAACGTTTGTGCGATACTGTTATCGGATATTTCCTTTCCAAAGATAAATATTTTTGTTTATTTTTCAAACAAAAATCATTATTGGTCACCCAACTATTCAAAACAATAGATAACCTTTCTCTTGAATATGATTCAAACTCTTTGAATTTTTAGAAGAAAAAAAAAATTAATGTTAGTAGATCTGAGAATCATTATTTTCATAAATATTTTTGTTAATTTCACAAGTTCCTTCTCATGTAATATTGAAACTCACTTTATTTTAATATAAATGATTTTTTTTATAAAGTTAGCAAAAATACTTATAAAATTAATATTTTCCGTAAATGTTTTTAGTAGTTGGCGGAATTGTCACATGCAATGAATAAAGTGGGTGGGTGGGTTGTGGGTGTTTGTATTTTTAAATTAAAAATTAAATACTGCCGCATTTCCTCCATGCTTAAGTTTACCTTACGTGTGCATTGTCTAAATAAAAGGTCCATATGAGATGCTCCACTTTCAAGTTTTTCAATTAAATGCAGTTTTTTTTTTTATTTTTTATTTTTTATAATAAAAATAAATGGAGATTGGATTAAATAAAGTGATGACTTTGATGGGGGAACGGGCCTAGTATTTACTGCAACTAGTACATTAACGTAGATTTGAACATTTTAAAATTTGCATTTATGCGTTGTTCCAATTTTTATCATAGTCTACTGTCAAAAGGTTGACTTACATATGCTATTTTTTTTTAGACTCAAGGCTTGTTTAATAGCAGTGGTGAACCTTATTTAAATCGTAATTTGTAGTTTAAATTTAATTTTAAATTTTTATCAAAGTTATATTTAAATTGTAAATTTAATTTTTTGAATTTAAATTTAATCTATCACAGTCTACAAAATATGATATTTTATTACGTTTGAATGTCATAATCTCTTAACGTTGCTACCAAACGTGCACTGAATAAACAAGGATTCTTCCGTGGCTAACTCTTTTATTGCCATGTAAATCTTATACTCCCTCCGTTATTTATTAATAATCGTTTTAATTTGATACACACAAATTAAAATCAATTTATTTATTTTTACTTTTATTTTTTTTATTAAAAATTGTGAATAAAAGAGAAATAAGTTATAAAATTAAAACTCATCGGAAAAGATTAGAAAGATTAGGCGTAATATAAGAAAATATTTATTACGTTCTCCTAGAAAATTATAAATAATAATTATTTTGAAACAAAATTTTTATCCTAAAAATACTAGTATTTTGAAATTGAGAGAGTACTTCTTTTGTTCCAGATTATTTGCAGCAATTTTTGCGGTTGTGTGACACGAACTTTAAGATGCATAAAAAATATATTAAAATAATATATATTTATGATGTTTCAATTATATCTAAAAATATAACATATAAATATACTAATTTTTAAAAAGATATTTTATTATACTTTCTGTGCATCTACATCCACAAAAAATCGTTACAAATAATCTGAGACATAATGAATAAATTATGAATTAATACTATAAATATTTTTTTTTTGCGTGGCGGGTTATCACTTCATGAACGTGTTTGGTAACCATTAATTGACTGCTCTTTCACGTTAGACTTTGAAGATTTATCAACAACTTAACTTTCGACGTTCTATTTTTTGACGTTCTCGTATTGACGGTTTGATGCATCGATTATTGTTCGTTCATGCATTTATAGATTTGGTAAGCAGGTCGGGTCAAAAATGGGACAGACCAAAAAAGTTTTTTTTTTTTACCCAAATATATGTGCTCAGACCCAACTCAGGGTTAGTTGAACCGGCCGTATGTTTTTTTTTTTTTTTTTTTTTTTTTTTTTTTTTTTTTTAAATTTTAAATTTGCTTTGTGTACTTGAAAAAGTTAGACTAACAAAATAAAAAAAAACTAATATTATAATTATTTTTCTAAATATCAATCTAAAAGTGAAAATTATTAAACAAAAATATAAAGATCAAAGTCTTCTCATAGGGTATTAATAGTCCATAAATACATAATCGTAGCTATTAATTTGAAGTTTAATAGCCCCTGATGCTATTAATCATACGCTTAGCAGTGAGACAAAAGTCAATAATTGATCATGTATTTAGTAAGTGTATATTTTAATAATTGATGAAAGAGTGTCTCTATAGTTAATATATATTTACTTAATTTAATTGGAGTGGCTATCTTATCTATTTGTAAAATGGTGTTTTTTTTGTTGAGTCATGGTGTTTAAGAAATTAAATAGTTTTAGAATTATTACTTACATACCAAATCCCTTCAGTAAAAAGCACAAAAAATAGAATATCTATCTTAGCTATACATAGTTAGTTTCATTGCATAAACCAAATTAACTACATCTAATTTACAAAAATTAAAAATTAAAAATCAAAAGTCAAAGAATAATTAATATTCAATTAATTACTTATGTTAGAAAACTAATCTTATAATTCATATATCTTAATTACAAACCCAACTAATCATACACTCTATATATAAGATCAATTGTATAAAAATAAAAATAAAAATAATAATTATTATTATTGGACGGGACGGACTTATTTTGGACAGACCAAAAAGACTAGTTTTTTTTTGTTGCCCAAAGTATAAGCCCAAAACTCGCTCATTTTGCTGGCGAACAGGCCAATCCTTGAGCCAACTTTGCCATGTCTATGCATTTATATTCAAATTTGTCAATTTCTTAGATATATAATTTAATTTTGTCTATACTAATTCAATTTTTTTAATAATTTTATTAGCATTAAGTTATAATTATTTCATATTATTAATGGTTTCTATTTACCGGAAGGAAAATTGAATTCTTTTGACTTTGTAACAAATTCTCAAATGTAATAAATTTCAATCCATTTTGAACAGTAGGGAAAAATAAATGAAACTTGAATTTCCGATTTTTTCTCCTGCAATTTTTTGAAGAATGGTAATCAACTATTCAACTGTAAAGGTAACATGAAGTTTTAAAAATCGGTATGCGGACTTAGGCGGTAGAAGGAGGGTCTCGCGCTTAGAGAGAAATAATCAAATACTAATTAGACATATGTGGAGATTAATGAGTTTTAAACGCTCAATTCACCTAGACATTAAAAAATCTTATAGAATTAATTTAAAGATTAATCAGAATTAGACAAATTTTTTTAGAACAATGTAAAAAATGCAATTGAGCAACCATTAAATATCATATTGCATTCAACTGGAAATCAATTAAAAATTATTAAAATGGCCCCTCATTATAAGAAGCAAAATCTAACTACAAAATATAATCAATGATTTTATTATAGTAGCCCCTCCTTACAAGAAGCAATATATAGTCACAACAGGTAATAAGAAGCACCTTCTTTCACTCTGAAACAAAAAGTATATATTTAATTTTTCTTCTTCTTGATTATGTGTCCATGGCTAAACATATATAGGAAAAAATTGCATTTTGGCATCAAAATTACATTCCTTTGCAATGTTAAAAATATTAAGATCAAGAAATTACAACTCTTGATGTCCGATTACATTTCTCATACATTTTAAGCACTAACGCTCGATTAATGGTTTTGAGTATTTCATCATATCCCAATTTAACTTGCGGTGGATTAAGATATCCAAATTTAGCTTATGGAGTACTTGTTTGATAATAAAGTTGCACAACTTTTGAAGTTTATGAATTCAAATGAAACAAAAATGCATGTTTGATAGTTCAAACATAGATCTAAAAAATTAATTTTTAACTTAAAATTAGGTTAGAAAATTTTATTATAATAGATTTAAATTTCAAATGTAATTTTTAAAAGTTTTACTAAATAAATCTTGCTTCACAAAAAAGAAAAAAAAAACTACAGTATATGATCTTGAGACACTTATTGCATATTGACCATTAATCTGAGAAGCCATACTTAGCTATGGGTGGTTACAAAATGGAAGATTCTTACTATTGAAAGGATTATAATCAAATAAATTTATATAATATTTAATTTAAAAAATATTATAAATAATTTTTTTCTCAAAAATCATATATAATAATATTAATTTAAATTTATAAACATTTAAAATTAATATTTAAAAATAAATAATACTCTTACACTTCGTAAATGTTAATATAAACTAGAGTTAGCCCCACCCTTCAAACACCAAAATCTTAGGGTTAAATTTTTACAGAAAAAGAGACCAGGCTCCCTCTTTTACTGCACCACCCCACAGCCCCTCTTCCCCATCTCGCTTTTATAGCAACCCCATCTCATCTCAGACAAAAGAAACACCTACCATATCCAGAGCTCTCCAACAATGGCAGAAACCAGAAACCCCAGAAAATCCACCAAGAAAACTCACAAAATTTCAAGCCAAAGCAAAAACAAAAACAAAACCCCAAAACAAAACCAAATTTCCATTCCCCCAAAACCAGAGAAATCAGCTTCTTGGGCAGTTGTAAGAAGCCTACTAACTTGCAAACACCCCCAAGCCCAACAACAAACGCAGCAAAAACAACAACAAATTGAAGAAAAGCAAAAACAACCACAAGGTCCACAACAAAAGCAGCAGCAGAAACGACCCCAAGGTCCGCAACAAATTGAAGAAAAACCAGAAAAGCGAAAACAACCACAACAAGAAAAACAGAAGCAAAAACAAGAGCAATCCATCGAGGAAAACAACAAGAAATGCAAGAAAATGAACTGCTCCGGCTCATTATGCAGCAACACTAAGGTAATGCACCGGCCTGAGCCCACATCATCTTCCCCTGAAGACCAAAAAAAGAGGCCCTTTTCACTGAGTTCATGTAATAGTAGTATTGATGGCTGTAACTCTAGCAGATCCATGAAAACTCCCCTTAAAGAATTCAATGGGACTAATGCTTCTTCAATCTCAGTCTCTTCTAATTATTCTCCTTTAAGGGGAATTCCTTTTAGGAAATTATCAGGGTGTTATGAGTGCAGATTGGTGGTTGATCCAGTTCTTGGGTTCACTAGAGACCCTTCTCTTAGAGCCACCATTTGTTCTTGCCCTGAATGTGGTGAAATCTTCATGAAGGCTGAAAATTTGGAGCTTCATCAAGCTGTTAGGCATGCAGGTAATTTTTGGATTTCAGTCATTTCAATTTCCCTGTAATTCACCTTAAGTTTTCTCAAATTTCAAGCCCAAACTTTATGTTTCATTTTTGTGAATTTTATACTACTAAATACTTTTAGACATTATCCGTACTGCCTCTGCTTTTGTTTTAAATAATCAGTTGCAGACTGCTGGCTGACCATCTCTTCGGACTGCATGCTGACCATCTCCTTTCTCCAAATTAAATAATTTTCCCAATTTCGAATTCTCTGTCTCACTTCTGACTATCCCTCTACAGCTCTTGTACACAAAAAGAGTGGATTTTGCAAAATTTACAATTTTTTGGGATATAATTCTATCCAACTATTACCCCAAAATTCATAACTATATCGTGATATAAGAGTAAAATTATACCTTAAACTTGTGTAGACGTTGTATTATTTTATTAGGTTTTTGTTAAAATTATGATTCTTTTTGTAGATTTTTTTTATCAAATGATATATATATATATATATATTTTTTTTTTGGAACAGAGAAGTATCTTACTGTCCAATTTTTTATGCTCGTTTCACAATCCAACTCTCCTTTCTAATTTGAACAGTATCTGAGTTGGGGCCTGAAGACACAAGCAAGAACATAGTGGAGATCATATTTCAATCAAGCTGGCTCAGAAAACAATCCCCAGTATGCAAAATTGACCGAATCCTCAAAATCCAAAACACCCCAAAAACCATCTCCAAGTTCGAGGAATATAGAGACACCATCAAATCCAAAGCCAACAAGCTCCCCAAGAAACACCCACGTTGTATCGCCGACGGCAATGAACTCCTCCGGTTCCACTGTACCACATTCATGTGCTCATTAGGCCTAAACGGCTCGTCCAATCTTTGCAACTCAATTTCACATTGTGGGGTTTGTAGTATCATTAAAAATGGGTTCAGGGTCGCCGGGGAAGAGGCCGGAGAGGGTGCCGGAAAAGGGATTCTGACGACGGCGACTAGTGGGAAGGCTCATGATAGTGCTGGGGTGGGGCCGGAGAATGAGAAGCGGGCAATGTTGGTTTGTAGGGTGATTGCTGGAAGGGTGAAGAACGAGGCGGAGGGGGGTTCGGAGGAGTATGACTCGGTGGCCGGAGATGCGGGAGTTTATGCTAATTTTGATGAGTTGTATGTAGTCAATCCTAGGGCTATATTACCTTGCTTTGTTGTTATCTATGGAGGATTTTAATGTAGTCATTTTGACTATGATTTGGTGGAAGTTTGTAATTTCCTTGTTTGGTAGTACTTGGTAAGGCCAAGTTGTTAAAGTATTCCACTCAACTAGTGTATATCAATAAATCACCAAAAAAAGAAAAAAATAACTAAAAAGTGAGTATAATTCACTAATCATGTACTACTATTAATGGTTGTTTTTGTTTTTCTCTCTTTTTTATTTATCAACTTTCGTAGGTTTGCCTTTAAAATAAGAAGTTCTAGTCCCTGACTATTATTTTTTTGTATTATATAACATTACTCTAAATGAAGAAAACGATGATTGGAATGATGTTATTCATATTCTTAACCGCAATATTGTGAATATTGCATATATAAAAAGTAAAATTTGATGAAATTACACAAAATCATGGTAAGAAGTTGAAATATTACAACTTGCAATATATGCGTTGATCTTGATCAAAATTAACTAAATTATGAGTAATTTGTTAATTCGAATAGTACTTAATTATTATTATTTTCCGTGCTTGAAAGTTGAGAAGTTTATGGAAGCGTGTGTAGTACTTAGTTATCTAGCGTAGTGTGCTTAGTAAGATAATGGTCATTTATTGACCAAGTCGAAAATCCAAAACTTGGGGAGTGGAGTTGGGTACGATTAGCAAGGATTTTATTTTTTGAGGGATTAAATTGAACTTTTTTTTTAATTAGTATCAATTTTGTCACTGGGATAACCTAAATTCAAAATGACACATGTTTCCTTCTCAAAATTGTTCAAATAAATTGGAACAAACATGACATATCTTTCTTTATAAATTTGTAGAATAATTTATACGTAAAAAACTTATAAATTTAGATGAGTTGATGAATTAACATGTTTTGATCTATCTTAAGGAACCTAAAATAATATTTATTACAAATACAACGAAAATTAGACAATCAACTTATTAATAGTCATCCATGGCCAATACATGCCTGAGATTTTAAGTAATGCAATTATAAAAAGTAGCGTACTGAAATATATATCATAGCTATAAATAAATACAGTAATAAAGAACAGGATGTCCTCTAAAAGTTTCAATTGTGCAAATCGTAGCTATATAGTTATCCGTAGATTGACCGAGAATTCATTCAATATCAGAAGTGACTATGATCACTCTCCTAGGCAGAATTTATCCAAGATCAGAAGTGACATGGACCACTCTCCTGTGTATATGCATGTCCTACTTATGAAGGTGAACCTCTTCTTTTCTTTTTCTTTTTTTGATTTTTTTATTTAATATTCTATCCGTTTAAAAAATAATAATTAAAATACATTATTTAAAATTTATAATTTTAAAAAAATTACTTTTGAGGAGAGTGAATTACATTATATATTTTTATTGAAATGTGTAACTAAATCATTTATTTTGGAACAATAAAAAAGACACCAAACCTTATTATTTTTTGAAAGGAGGAGTATATGGTGGGAGAGAATATGAAGATTTAAGTGGCGTGGAGACTGAGCATTCTGAGCTGCTTATTAGTGAAGTACAACATGGGCTTGTTTGGTTGGTAGAGTTAGTGTTCTTTCCTGTTCCGGTTTTATTTTTAAATCTGGATTCACGGTCGCGCATGATTTCTGGATTTATGTTGCTACATTTTCAATTCTGGTGCCTCCTACTGCCCATAGCACAGACCATATAATAAATAAATAAATAAATAAATAAATAAATATATATATATATATATATATACTTGCAATTATTCTATGCTTTGGTTTGACTCTTCCTTTGCACTACTCATTGGCTTATGATTACGGTATCACGTCTAGTTCAACTTAAAAAGTTGGGCAACTCAGCATGGGCTTAATAATAGTACTCCATCGGACTATTTTAATTTGTTTTATTTGTTTAAAAAACGATAGATTTTTAAAAATCGATTGTCTTTTATAATTTTATTATTAAAAATATATATTTTAAAAAAATGAATTGTTATTAGAAATGGCTTGAGTTTCACTTATATTATAATAAAATGATAAATTAAAAATTTCATTGTGCTTTATTGTACAACAGTCGAGATTTATTTTTAATTTTAAAACGTATAAAAAAATTATTTTTAATTTTAAAACAGAGATAATAATTTATTATTAAGGAACTTTTTTCAGGAAAAAAAAAACCTCTTTTATTTGAACGTAACATTTTACATTAGTACTCCGTAGAGAGGAGACTAAACTAGAATGGGCTAGGTCGTAATTAGCTTATTATTACTGCCTTAACTCGACCCGGTTAGATGGCCCTTTTTGAATACCTTCATTGTGAAAGGACTAAGCTACCCCTGAAGGTATGCCACGTGATATGCTTTACGATTTGAGGTCATCGTTTTTATGTTATAGGCTTATTGCCCCTTGCTAGCTTTGTTCTTGCTGATTTGGAGATGCCGCTACAACAAATATTTGAACGGGTCCAACCATGAGACACCTCAAGAGCCGATCTGATACTCAATAAATATTATAATATGTGTAAATCAATTGCAAACAATTTTAGATTTGTCCGATTTTTTAAAAACCATTAAATTTATTGAAATTTTTAAAAAGACGTTAAATTATAAAAATAATTCTCATTTTTGTTTTTGAGGTGCTTGGTTATTTATCAATTGAATAAAAATCATATAACAATGTTTTTATTCAATTAATGAGTTTTACAACCCCATTTGATATTTGTTTTTCATTTTCTGATCTTTACATAAAATCTATTAAAAATGAACACAGATATTGTTATACGCCCGTGATGCTAGCTTGGCCTCTGTACTTGTCATATTCTGGGGGGGGGGGGGGGTTGGTTTAGTTCATGTTATCCCATCGAACACACATGAAAATTGTGCTTCATAAATTGACTTCTGACTGTCAACCCCTGGGAATAATTTGGCGCCAAATTCTTATGGTACCTTTTTGAAGCTTTACACAGTATACTAACGTGCTAAGGCAGTGTCTCTACTGGATGTTGGAATTGGTAAAAACAAAAAAAAAACAACAGAAGCATGCTTCAGAAAAGTGGTTCCCTCACATTCCATAATGATGATGCTTGAGTCGGTCTGGCTGATGGGCCCACCATGCTTGTGCTGCTTGATTAGTGATCACTGTTCGGTCGAGGTCAAATAGCCCAATGGACATTGAACTCTGTTAAACGAGTCAAGTTAAATTTAATTTGTTAAATATAACTTCGACTTGTTTAATTACATAGTATTTTTTTTTGTTTGAGTTTAGTTTGTTTAATTTAAATAATTTTTTAATTAAAATTTTAACAAATTGACTTCAAGTTTTTCTTAAAAAAATTTAATTTAATCGAGTTTTTATCGAACCAAACTTTATATAAGTCGAGCTCGAATTCAACTCGTTAAACCAAATAAATTTTTTTAACGATGTCGAGTTGAGCCTTAACCGAATTGAGATCGAGCCTTAGACGAGCTCTAAGCTCATTTAGCACCCCTAGTTGATATTCTAATTCATGACCAGTAATGATATTTATTTATAGAATTAGAGATAATTGTTAATTTTTTAAAAATAAGTTTACTTTAAATTAATGATAAATCAATTGTGTTAAAATTTAAAATACTTAGTAATAGGAGTGTGTTGGTGGGCTTGGGCTTCTATTTGCTGAGAGTAGCTGAGTAGGACCATTACGTTCTTACTCTCGTAATTTTTTTTCAGCCTTTTAGGTCAAGGGCTTGTTTCGCACAGTGCATTGCATGGACCACGCAAGAATTGGTCGTCCGATTGAATCTGCTTGTTCCTCTATGCTCCATAATTCCATTATATATAGAAGTGGACTCCACTCTAATAGGATTTTGCGTAGGGGTGAAAATGAATCTAGGCGTTCCGGCTCTGTTAAAGCTTGGGCTCATTAACTAGTTTGTATACAAATTTGGCTTGTTAAAGTAAGTAAATATTATATATGAATTCAAATAATCTATCTCATCTTCTAGTCTATTATTATGTATCTCATTTTAATCGAATGACTAACCACGTATTGTTTAAAGAATTTATTAATAATTATTTTTTTTTATTAATAATAAGAAAATATAAATAATTCTTAAATTAAAGTGAGACAAATGATGAACTAGAGAGTAGAACAAAAGATTTGAATTTATTAAATATGAACTTCCGCTTGTTTGAACTTTTGGTAGGTTCTAATAATAAATCAAATTTTCACGAATAATTGAACTCATTCAAATTTGTTTATACGACTAAACGGGGTGAAACTCAAATTTAAAAAAAAAAATTCGTTTAATTTAACGAGTCAAGCTCAAACATGACAAAGCTCAACTTATAAAAACTCAAGAACTAGGCTCAGCAAGGTTCCTTTGCTCCTAGAATTTTAGAGAATATAATATTAATTATATTATAATATTTATAGTAGTTCTAGTATTTATAGTATTAGTATTTATAATATTAGAATTAATTATTTATAGTATTAGAGGTTACTTGACCCATAAGTAAACTTGATCCTCAAGTTAAATATGCCCATATAAGGCCTCATATGTACTCCATAATTCTTAAATCTTATTAATAGAGTTTTGCTCTTATATTATTTAATATATAATTTTCTCTTATATTTTGTTTGTTGTTTTTATAAACTATAATATTTACTTTTACTCAACCGCGAACTAAGGAGTGTGTAACTTGTCAAACTTTAAGTCGTCTGTTTTTGAGCTCAAGATCCCCTGTTATCGTAGTAGAAAACAAGATAATATTCTTTACAGAACAAATTAAAAATGCTAATTTTATTTTCCATGGTTGACAGAATAATTCAATGCTCCTATTACAAAAGAGGGTTGAAAGATGTTTGTATATTATTGGATAACAAATACCGTATACCTTCTGCGAAGTTTCATGGGTGGTAGAGTTGTAAATAGAATTAAAAAGTTTGGGTTTTATTTGGGTTCATTTAAAAATTCAATTTAAAATATTAACGAGTAGAATATGAGGACACTTTTTAAATTCATATATTATCAAATTAATATTTTTTTTATTGATACTCGATATAAATTGCTTAAAAATTTCAAACTAATCCGAACTCAATTCATATTTATGTTTGACTCAATCAATAGTTAAATAAATTTACACAAACTTTATTTTAAATTTAAAAAATATACGAATAAAATATGAATAAATCAATATTTAACTCAATTCGATTTGGTTACGCTCTATCCATGGTTCAATATGGCAAAGTTAGCTTCCGCAAGTGCGTTTCCTTATTACGCATCGTCTGTATTGTATAATTTGAGAAAAGTAAGAGAATTAAGATTTTGCTTCCCGTGTTATCAGCTTAAATATTAATTTTCTGTTTCACATTGTTGCCTCTTTAATTATTATTTGTTTCTACACCTAGCAAGAAAAAAAGAATTGACATCAATATATATATTCAAATTAAGTAGATGATGTTACAACATTTGGTAATTTTTTGGCCTGCAATATATATATATATATATATATATATGGATCCAGGTCCACAGTTAAACTTGGCTACGGACCTATAGTTGGTCAACCGATCTCGGTTATTTAAAATAAGATTCAACAGTTGCCATTCTTTAAGATTTTGATGTATAAGCAAAAATAATCGCGGACCCTAATGTTAATAACCACTGACTTGGGCAATTTCCCAAATGCTTTTGAATGAGGTTTTGGTTCTCACGGTCCACAATTATTAACCCCGGATAGTTAATAACTAAAATTGCTTTATATATATGTGTGTGTGTGTGTGTGTGTGAAGGTATTCTAAAATGATATTAACATTCACTCATAAATTTTAGAAGAGAAAATAATATTTGTCGTGATATCATATAGTTTCATCGTCATTTTCGATATACAACTTGACTAATTATAAAATCAATCTTGAACATATTTAAATTTTTTTTTTTTTTACTATTTTCGCAACATAAAATAGAACGAACAGAAATAAAATTTAACAACTAATTATAATTAATGGAAAGACCCAATTATAAAAATTATTAAAAGAACATAACGAGAATTCAACTATATTAAAATAACTTCAGTTGTAGCGTAAAGATAACGTGAGTGCCTATATGCGATTTTGCTTCTTCCTTTCCTTCTGCTGCTGCAGAATTCAGGATGAAAGAATGAAGCGATGCTAGCTTCGATCTGCAATAATTTAGACAATAATTATTATAGACTTAGGAAATCTAAAAATATTAGTTTCTACAATTATACTTCTTCAATTTTAAAATATAAGAATATTATTGACTGCAAAAATTGACTTTTTATATTTTTAAGTTTAAACTTATATGAATTTATTTGATTGTAGTCAATAAAATTTTGAACTATTAGAAAAATACTGTTAGTTGCAAAAAATATTTATTTTCAAATTTAAATGGACTTATGCTAATTTAAATTAACAATATTCAAAAATCAATAATACTCTTATATATCGAAAAGGATGTAGTATTTTAAACTATATGCCACTTCATACGAAAATAATAAGTTAACGCACAGTACACTTTGTATAATAATTTTATATCCTTGAAAAATCTAAAAATATTAATTTCGTACAATAATATTTTTAAAAATAAACAAATTCAAATTATAAAAACAAAAATATTGTTTTCAAAACACAAATGGATTCATGTGATTTTGAAATTGAAAATATTAAAACTCAATATTCAAAAATCAATAATGTTCTTACACTTTGGAAAGATGTTTAAAATATATACCATTGCACATAAAAAATAATTAATTAATTAACCAACTTTATATCACTAAATTTATATAATAGTATTATTTCTATACGTGGAAAATCTTCAAACATTATTTTTTCAATAATCTTTTAAAATGGGTATACAAATTCAACTTAAATTATATACTATAATTTATGTTATTAAAAAATATAGCAACATTAAATTAATTTCTATAGTATTAGTTTAAATATATGTCACTACACAAGGAAATATTAAATTATTCACAAGCTTAATGATTACAATAATGTTTACGTGGTGATTTTTCTTATGGTTAAAAACTAAAAGCATAAATATTATATTTTTAAAAAATTTGACAAAAATAGATTTACACATAAGAATAACTAATTAACCAACTCTATACCACTAAATCTATATTAAAATTAAATAATCATCGTATGTAAGAAAACATATTTGTTATCTAAGTAAATTTTATATACCTATATATTATTTGCCAAATTTAATTTTCAAAATTATTTTACAAGAACTTCTTTTTATCATAAATCAACGGAGAACAAAATCAAACACATACCACTATGCTACTACAGAGAAAACATTAAACTATTCAAAATAGAAAAATATCTATAGAATATTCATTCTTTTGATTAACAATAAGAAAATAATTAATTTATAATTTATAAAAGATAAAAATAATAAATAATTATTTGTGGACTTTTGTACTATTAAGTTTATATTATAATTATAAGTGATCGGACAACATATATAAAAAATATCTGTACTATCTAAGTAGGTACTCAATCTTTTATACTTTCGACCTTGTCTTACACATATTCGAATTCAACAACTTAGAAATGAATCTAACTATAATTTATATTTTTACTATTATATTTATATTTCTACTAATAAAAAAGAATTCTATTACAATTTATAGTTTTACTCCTATAATTATGTTCTTACTATAAATCAAATCATATTATAATTAATAATCTCTAACATGAATGAAATAATAAAACCTACCTAATGAAAAAGAAGATATGAAATCAAATATACGTATAATAAAAAAAATACTATCACCAACATAATAAAAATAAAATACACATATTCTTCAAATAGACATATCAATTCAAGAATAGATAATTTAATAATAGAAAATACAATCCACAATTGCTCACTATACAATGTCTTTATTGTAAAATATGTGGTACAATAATGAATTTGTAAAAAAATAAATAAATTAATACAATGATCATTTGTAAAAAAAGATATAGTATAGCGAAACCCAAAAGATTATGCATATGATGCATACATGGTTAGAGAAGATAATGCCTCATTCTCTATTCTTCATATGTACCAAATGATATTGAATTGATCATAAAAAAACCAATAATAAGCATAAATCATGACATTAATCTACACTGAAAATGTATATTAGTGATTATACATTCAATAACCAAAACACTTGGATTAAAAAAAAAAAAATCCCCCTTGGGTAACATGAGGAAAACCGTCTCAATAGGCGCAGAACCTTTGAGATAGTTACAGCGACGGCTCGTGTGACGGTTTCTCTTGTGAGCGTCATTTAAGGTGCAATGGTTACTAAGCGTCTAGATAGTCTTAGAGACGGTTCCACAGTATTGTCTCCAAAGTTCCAGGGCCTTAATATAGTTCCAAGTACCAACACGGCGGCAACACCCATGGACTTAAACCGCCTAATAGTACTATTTTGCACTATTTGGGCCTGGAGTTTGTGGCGACAGGAGAAGGGGTCGCCAAATATTTGAAGTCCAATTGTTTCATTTAATATGAATAGTTGAGGATAAATATGCCTTACAGTCTTACACAAATATTATATAAACTAAGCCAAAAAAGAACTTTTGTTAGTAAAAATGAAATAAGGTTTAAATCTTATAAAGTAGGAATTAGAAAGTCAAACCAAGGAAGTACAGCGATGACCTGCCACACAAAACCGTCATATCCTTAGCGACGGACAAGAGCCTCGGCTAGCAACTGTATAGGTGTTTTCTCTAGTATTGCTAAACCACCAATATATGGTCGTACTCAATTATCAAGGACTGCAGCTGGAGCCATTGCTGCACAAATTTTGCACTGTGTAGTCTTAAAGGGCAGGTTTTGCGATGTCAGACATCTAAAATTTTGCAAGCCCTCAATAAGTAAATGTTAAATGAATCTGAATTTTATCATCAAGAAACTAATAGTTGAAGGAGATAAGCTAAATTAATTGTTAGTTATGGAACAGGTTGGATCATAGTTGTCAATTAATAACCAGTCGCCCTTTTAATTGTGAATCCGCGATTCATTACCAAAAATAAAAATAAAAAAATACACATACTCAATCCATTCCAAAGTTTGAGATAGTTTTGAGTTCTATTAAATTTGATTTATAAAATCTTAAAATTCAAATTATGATATGAATTTGTTAAATTTTCAAAAATTTGAAGTTTATATGTAGTAGTATTCATATATAGTTTATAACATTAACTTTAACGTCAATTAAAATAAAATAAATTCATTTTAAATTTAAATTTTAGTATTTCACAAATATATTATGTTAATATGCACGCATAAGTATCTCTAATTGCGCAACGGAGGAAGTATAATTTTCGCAGCAGTATGTTTATGTTTTGAACTCAAACCCAAGCCCTTGAAGAAATCCTATAATGGAACAATGATCTGCTCAATATTTTCATGAATGGACTTTCTGTATACCATCAAAATAAAGTACTCCAATACATACACGTGAGCACCATCATAATCCCAAAAAGGAAAGCATAAATTTAAAAGAAGCGAATTGACTCAAGAAAAAGAAAAAGAAAAACGTAAGGTTGCTCATGAAACGAAGTACCAACTGCACTACTGTCTAGCAGGAAAAATAATATTTACATTATTGTTCTTGGATTATATTTACACATACCAACATGAAAATCAATATACTCTTGAGATCTGCTCGATATTTATTCGAATTGACTCTTTATCCACCACCAACACAATCTCAACAAAGAAAAAGTAAAAAAAGGTAGTCGAAGCAAACAGTTAAAAAAAAAAAAAAAAAAAAAACAAACAAATAAACAAAAAAAACTATATACAGTTTATTTCCATTTTCCAAGAATAACTTTGCGAGTTCCAGTCACTAAACTTTCAATCAAGCTTACCTTCAACCTGATCATGCACTCCACACCGCAATACTCTCTGCCAGAAGAAGTTTATCAACACTAACCCTATCTCCAAACCTATACGAAAATTTGAGCAGTCCCTGTGAATTTACACAACCCTTTTGCACCGGATAATTCACTATCGCGCTGCCTCCTAAGGGGTAAGCATATTCATAAAGCTCTTTCATAGACAAGTACACCTCCCCTATATATCGATCCCCGAGCTTTCGCTTACAGTACAATTTGATAACAAGCATGCCACTGTAATGTTCCACCAAGGAGTCACCTATGGTGTACTTCATTGTGAAGTTCCACGCAGGGTTTGTCTTTCCATGCCTGTCAATCGGAGTTCTTTTCTCCGTTTTCGGGTCATTCCCAATCGAAACCCTAGCGTAAACCTTCATCTTGCATAGTTTTCGAACATTTTCAAGATCAATTGCAGAAATTAAATTTATCTCAAACTTCCTGCACTCCATTTTTGTTAAAGAGTTGAATCTTGATAGCTGAAACGGCACGCACTATTTGTACTCTTATAGTACCTTGAATGAGGAGTTAAAAGGAAAAATATGAAAGCTTGACTATTATATTAAGTCTCCTCTTGCTAGGTACTGTTTTTGAATTTTCCTCGCTGCTTCTGATAGTTGACCAACTGCTTAAGTGTTAGACAAAACTGAACCAATTTGTTTTATAAATACAGAAGATTAGGTGAAAATAAAATATGTTTGGTTAATTCTACGTGGAAGCTATAATCTTGTATACATTTATATGTACACTTGAAATAAATTATACTGAAAATATTGACATGTAGCAACTACTTTAAATGCCCACGAGAATTTTAAGTGATCATCAGTCAAATGTGCCAACTACTTGGGCCAATACTGATTAGTGAATAAATATTCACCATAACGGTAATATTGACGTGGCATAATATTGTTCACATAAAATAAATAAAAAAAAATGCGAGAATATACGTGTTATGTTATATATAATTTTTTTTTTACATAATTTGACCAAAAAAAAAATAATACATGACAATACATGATATTTGAGAATATACGTGTTATGTTATACACAATTTTCTCTATATAATTTGACAAAAAAAATACATGATAACATATGTGTTATGTTATACACAATTTTCTCTTATATTTTATATGACTAGTGTGATATTATGTGTCAACGTAGCAGACATAATTGAATATTTATTAGCAAATAAAAAAAAATGGAATGCATGAACAGCTTCCATAAGAAAGAGAAACATGAAAACGAATTAGAAAGAAAATTTCAATTCTTTACGTAAAGTTTGGGAAACATTGAAAACGACATGAAAAGAAAAATGAAAGTTGAAATGATTTAAAGACATTTCACCATCATACCCAATTTACAATTTTAAGTATTTACTAGTATATAATTAGCTATATATAGTACGGAGATGAATTTTTATTTTGTTTCCTCCTTCTTCTCTGACTTTTCCAAAGGCCAAACGTAATCAGGAAAAGGGAGTGACGTAGAAATCATGGGCAGTGCTAACGTCATTTTTCTAGAGACAAGTTGAATATCCAGTATTCTACTCAACGCCAAACCCAGAAACAAGCTCTGCTCAATCCCCTTCTTTGCACCACCATCCCTCAACCCACTTCCATTTCACTACTTTCTTTTTTCGTCTCTTTGTAGTCAATTGATAAAACTCGGACTATCGTTCGTTAATTTATAAAAATTTGTTTCAAAATTAGATATTGTTGCTATTTATTTATTTTTTTATTTATATTTTGTTTGTTTTTGAATTAAAATTAAAATTTTATTTTAGTAATAATAAAAGAACATGATATTTCATATTTATCATTTCATTATAAATATAAATAAGATTTCACATTATTTCTAAAAACCTTGTGTTGAAATTGTTTATTTTTTTTTTTGGATTAAAATTATAAACAAAAGTCAAATATTTATTTAGAAATCTTCATTCTCTCAATGAATACTGCATATTTAATTTTGAAACGGGATAGAGAGTATTTGATTGGTACTGTAGCTGGGCCATAAGCAAGGTCTGGTAGAAATCTTTTTAATTTTGTTTCTTAAGGCCTATAGGGCTTTAGCTTGTTGCTATTATTCTTTGCTTTGGGTTTTTGAGTAGACCGGGCATGTTTCTGATTTCTGAGCTGTGGCAAACTGGGAGTTACCGGCTTCATGGATTCATCAAGCGTACTTCATTTTTAGACCCCCCAAAAAAAAGTGTTGCTTCATTTTTCACTTTTATTTTTATTAATACTTTAATTATTTCACAAACATAAATCTCATCTTTTGGTGATTATAATATTAAATGACACTTATAATATTAAACGATAGGAAATACCATTGGGTTAAGACTAGTGGTTCTCTAAACAGTTGATGAGAAAACTATGGCCATTGAAATCAATGTATATGGCCAGTGGCAAAATATTGTATTCTTCCTTGTTTATGCTACACCAAAATAAATTTTGACTTTAATTTTCTTTAACACTTACAATACTTCTTCCAAAAAAAAAAAAAAAAACAAACGCACACACACATTTGTAATGCTAACTTGTTGGGGTCAATCAATTTTTATTTTTGAATTTTGCCTCATTTACATTATATTAGGCGTTAACGAATTTTCTTTTTTAGTAAAAGAAAAATGTATTGATCTAGTCAAACCTGGCCAAAGCTTTCCACAGCCACTTATTTATGAGAGACACACCATTATATTTTGTCAAGACCATTAAATTTTAATCAATTGTGAAAGAGTAATTTAGAAAAGTGGTTTTTGGACAATGAAAAGGAGCAACTAGCTAGTACATCATCCACCTCAACATTTAAGAAAATATAATGCTTCAACTTGGCATCTTATTTTTCTTTTTGTTTTCTAATAAAAAATAAGTTTATTATTAAGGTGGGTGATTGAGGGAATATAAAATTTATCCTCAAATTAACCAAAAAAATAGGCATATATAACATGCTATATCTAGAGATATCTTAATATATAAGAAAATTTATTTTTCACTAAGTCTCATACGAGATTCATTCTCCGCACATCAATGTTATAGGATGATAGATATACCACTAGAGTTCGAGTTAATTGGCTTAACTTGTCATCTTATAATTAAAGAACCTACAAAGAAAGTTCTTTAATTATGCCGTGTCTAGAATTTGGAAATGTAAAAAAAAAATCTTGTAAAATAATTTACATTAATTATACTTTTGTGTCAAAAAATAAAAATAAAAAACAAAATGAAGAAAAAAAAGCCTTTATTCTGCTCCCTTAATATTACGTTCTTTTTAGCACCCAAAAAAATATACTTACGTTCTTTTTGATTTTTTATGAAGTCAACGATATATCGAGACCCTCATTGACTTCTCCGAATTCCAAGGTTAACCTTTGGTTTAGGGAAAAGGTGTGACGTTGAAATCGTGCCTAATGTAAACATCAATTGCGTCGAAAAAGTGAATTATGTGCGCGTTTGGTACACTTGAGTTAACCAAGTTTGGAGGGTTTGAGTATCAAATTTGGGCTTTGGTCTTGTTTGGTGTCATCAGTGGTGTGGTGAAATTCAGCTGGTCCTAAATTCCACCCCCGTTAATGAGTCATCTTTAATAATTTGTTGAAGTTGGCTCACCACTGTTATTATTTTTTATTTTTTTTTCAAAAATTATTTTCCTTTATAAGTTCATAAATTAAAAAAATCTTGAAAATAAAATAATTATTATTTATTCAATTTTTAATGCTTAAACTATATTAATGTGATTTATGCAAATTATTTAATTGTAACTATTGTACTAAAAAGAATAAATTAAATTATTTAATGTATATAAATTAAAAAAATATTATTTATGAAGAGAGAAATATTGTATCCTCTATCACATAAAATTTACTTAATTTATTTTTTAATAACTAGATAATAATGTGAACAATAGGAACAAATATTTTCATATAATTTATTTAGTTTTATCATTTTAGTTATAATTGTTATAATTGTTATCAAATAACAATTTAAGTTAAGCTGCATAAGCTGATAAAAACCAAACAAGATTTTAACTTTTCAAACTCTGCTTCAGCTGCAAACTCAACTTTATCAGCGTTTGATTTCAGCTGCTTAAGTTTCTATCACACAGAGCCCCATATTCTACTTTCTGAGACGCTGATCTTCTCACCCTTTTGTTTGTAGCATTTTTATTAAATTTTCTCTCTTCAAATCAAACCGGGAATAGTACTGAATATGACTTGGTCAAGGGTTTCTTACATTATTATTAGTGGTGTGCATAAGACCTAGAAATAATACCAATAATGAAAATAATTTATTATTCAAAATTAATTATCCGATTAAGACATAGTACAAATGTAAACAATTTTTATAATTATTTTAAAATTTAAATTTAAATTATAGGTTTTGTTACTAATTCTAAATTATCATTTAAAAACATAAAAACAATAAATAGACATAATAGTATGATCTGAATTTATAATCAGGCTACAACATGACGACTCTACCAACAATGCTAGTACAAGTTCGGGCTACTGATTTCCTTCGTGTTTATCAGTTGAGATTTGTTATACAAAACTACTCGTATTTAAGTGTAGGCTATGTTTGGAATTAATTATAGTTTATTTTTAAAAATAAAATTTTTTAAAAGTGTTTTTTTATTAATTTTTAAAAAAATTATAAGTTGAGTATAATAATATTTTAGCTTATTTAAAAAAGCTTGTCAATAGTTTTTTTTTCTAGCTTATAGTTTATTTTAGTTAACAAAATAAGTTTTAAACTATTTTAAAATAATATAACGCACCAAACCCAAACACACTGACCCAAGAGTATCAACCAAACCCATTAGTCTACTATAGACCTAACCTAAAACCTTAAGATGATAGTGAGTTAAGACTTATATAAGGTTATTACAACTTTCAAACTCAATCGATATGGGACAGAGTAGCACAATCTCTCTCGCCTAAATACTTGACGTCTCCGTCAAGCCCAAACACAAATTAAATCAAACTAATCACAATTCTGGCCGGATCATTGCTCTGAAACCATTTGCAATGCCCCAAACCTAAATATACTGGTTTCAAAGTATCAATGAAATCCACTTAATCACCACAGACCTGGTCTAAAACCTTAAAATATTAAGTATTCTTCGTAGTGAGTTAAAACACATATAAAATCATTATTAATTTCAAACTTAATCGATTTGAAAAAAAATATCAAAAATAAATTGTGTCAAACAGAGTCATTTATTGACTTGACATATAATTAATCAATAATGTTAAAGTGATTAAAATATTATATAAAAATTAAGATATTAAGTGACGTCACTGTTATCATTTTCGGGTCGATTTTTGCTAAAAAACTGAATGAATATGAGAAACAGTAAAAGGAAAAACCAGACAATTTGGATTTGATCATTATGAGGTATACGTATGACTTATATGGATAGGCGTGGAATAACCCCAAATAGGCAAATACTCCTCCAAGCGTGTTGGACTATAAGTCAATATTTTTTTTAATTATATTATTCGTATAAATAAATGATAATTTGACAGATAGGGATTGAGAGAGATTACTATATCCGTGAGAGACACAGACAGAATTAATGACGAAGAAATTAATTTCTTTTTATTAATCAGTAAAATGGTATTTTGTACATTAGTCTTATTTGTAACAATTTATTTTAAAATAGTTTATAATTTTTTTATTATCTTAAATAAAATTATAAAAAAATTAATTAACTAACTTTTTCAAATAAACTAAAAACAATGATATATAACTTATTTAAAATTAGCTAAACAAATATTCTTAAGATAATTTATTCTTAAAAATAATTAGACTATAAACTGATCAAATAAGTTATCATAAACAAATTTGTTGGATCCAGCCCGATGTAATATTTACATATTTCCTTTGGCTTAAATATATGTGTGTAGAATATCTAGCTACCATCAGTCCCATAAAATAATTCAATGGTCCTAGATCTGTAGTCTGAAATTGACTGTGAAGATGAGTTTTTACTGTGCAAAGTAACGGAGAGTGATTACTAGAAGACTGACAGAAATACAGAATCCAAACATCTTAAGAGTATTGGGGAACGTTAAGAATCATTGTCTTAGGGCTTGCTTTAAGCTATATAAGGATTTAGACAGTTTACAAATCCAATTTTGATGAAGCTTCTTTATTTGTAGGAGGAATAAAACCAGGAGTAAGCTCCAACTTCTTCATCCAAATTACCATGCAAAAGTGTATTACGGACATCCATTAGCCCTAGGTTCCATCCCTTAAGAGCATCTATGGCAATTAAGATCTTAGAAGTGGTCATTTTAACAACAGGGGGCACATGTTTCAAAATAATTTATTTTCTCAATTCACGTGAAACCTTTTGCTATTAACCTAACTTAATTGTACCTTTTAACAGTACCATCAGGGTTAAGTTCGACTTTATGTAACCATTTACATCCTACAACTTTCTTACCAGGAGGTAATGTGGAAAAAACCCAATTATTGCTAGACTTAAGGGCTTGAATCTTTTTAAGCATGGTTTCAGTACACCAGTGAGAGTGTTTAGCAACTTCACCAGTGAGAGTGTTTAGCAACTTGATAATAAGATTTGGCTAAAATGTATTTTCGATCTTGTGTTTTTACTACTTCTAGACATCAAATTTTGACAAAAAAAAATTTCAAATCGAATCTCAATCTTCATATATTTTTAGAAATTAAACTTTTCGGTAAACTAAAATCTAATTTTTGCCATATATAATGAAGGTTGCAAAAGCACTACATACATGTTTGTTGTGATCCATATCTCCAAGAATATTTGCTTTAATTTCAATAGCTTTAAAGAAATAGATTAAATGTTTTTCTTCTTCGTTTTATGTTTATTTAAGTGGAATTCAAATCTCTTACCCAATTCTCGAGTTCATCATCTGTCCCAATTTAATTCAACAATTATTTATATTTTTTATTAAATGGTAAATAATTAATTTTTTAAATAAAACTCAATTCACTGTTGGATTAAATTAAGACAGATGATGTACTAGAGAATGAGACAGATGATTTAGATTGTTGAAATACAGTACTATATACTCTATATATTGTCTATCATAATTTTTTGAAACCACGTTTATAATCATAATAAACCGAAGTATAGATAACTAGATCAGCACAATTTCAAAATTGAATATTTTTTTTTAAATTTTTTTTTTATTTTATGAATGATATTATGAATATAAGTAAAGAAATTCATGACTCACCACTTGGGAAAAGAAAAGAAAAAAAAAAACAACACTATCTCTTTCAGATATTTCATCAAACAATGGACATGAACATCCATATAAAAAACTAGAGTTTTATCTCGATAGAAGCTAAAAAAAAAAAAAAAAAAAAAGATAATCCATAAATGGAGAGTAACATGCGATAGAGGGATCGTGTAGAATGAAATAATATCACCACACGGCAAACTTTCAGTAGGCGTTTCTATAAGTAGTAAGTATCATCCTAAAACTTAAAAGATCCAGGTCGGACACAAATTCTCCTATGGCAACCACAGTTACAAACTCTTTCAAACGGGAAGCTCCAAATTTTATACCTTTAGATTTCAGCTATTCCTTCCTGCTAAAGCTGGGTTCTTCAATGTTTATTTGTTCTCCAAACTCGTCAGCACTCTGTTTCCAATTTCCAATATTAAAATCAGCTTTGTACTACCTCCTTTTCGTCGATGGTTGTTCTCAACTGACCGATAAGGCAGTCCCCACGTGCACGCTGACAGTAATATAGCATAACAACAAGGCCGAGGCCAGGTTGTAGCACACCCGCCTCAGCAGGAGTTTTGTGTTCCATACCGCAGTTCCATACTGGATACGTCTCACCAACCTTGTCCGTTGGAGTTTCCTTTTTTGGTTTTTTTGTTGCCACCGATGACAACTTTCACGTACACTTT
>JAUMHB010107125.1:0-27509 GCA_032359685.1 Pittosporum tobira
ATAGTTTGGGGTTTTGTCTGGTAAAAGTAACTTTGTAGTACTTGTAATTTCCGTAATTGAAGGTCCTTTTTTTTTTTTTTTTTTTTTTTTTTTCGGCTTTGGGTTGACTTCCTTCGAAGATCCTCTTCAGTATATTCGATGTCTAGATATCAATTTGTATTCTTTTGACTCTTTTTTTATTTTTTTTTTCTTCCACTTTTTTGTGCAAAAAACTAATTTGAATTCCATTTAATTGATGGCGGTTTCTAGGAGTCTTCTGATTTTTCTTTATTTGGAACGTGTCTTTTCTGTTACCATGCAGGCTTCCTCTTTTTGATGCTGTTTATATTGATTTTGAATTTTCCATATCTCTTCATTTTGTTCCTTCTTTGGTCGGCCTTCTAGAGAGACAATAATGCCTTGTGTCTTCTTGGTAGCTAAAAGTACTTGCTACTTTAATACTTTTATCTCATGTTCTTTTTTTTTTTTACTTTTTTGGAGATTTTCTTGGCTCTCATTATTCTTGTTAAGAAAAATGGAGACTGATAACAATTTGAGGTGCCTCATGTCAAATATTCTCTCCCTAGTCAAAAGAATGTCACCCATTAAAAATCCACAAATTAAGAAATTTTCTAAGAGAGAAATAATATAACTCACTTGAACTTTGAATAGTCTCAAATAAATACAATAAGTTTTTTTTTTATTTTTTATTTTATTTTTATAAATATGAACCATATGATTTTCTTGATATACATGTTATACGTTCTTTTTGGGACAAAATTTTACAGACTTGTGATATATATATATTTTTTAGTACGGAGGAAATATTCAATTAATGTGTATACCAGTTGCACTAGTTCATCTCAATGATAAACTATTATCTTACTGCAAGAGAATTAAAAGAATAAGCTTAATATCTATATTGAATTATCACATGTTATGTTGGTCTGGCACGTTCAATTTAATTTAATTTCCTTATTTTATTTAATTTTAATTTCTCCGTGTCCTTGCAAAAGTGGGTCCAAAAATCTCCTCATCTTTTTCTTAGGCTGCATGATTTTTCTGGAAATTATAGCTCACATTAAAATATTTTTTGCAGAGCATGGGAGACATTTCTGGTTGTTCTGGTTATCTACACAGCTTGGGTGTCCCCATTTGAGTTTGGTTTCCTTGAGAAACCTCAAGGCCCTCTTTCCGTCGCTGATAATGTCGTGAATGGTTTCTTTGCAATTGATATCATACTCACCTTCTTTGTAGCTTACCTTGATAGAAGTACCTACCTTCTCGTCGATGACCGAAAGCAAATTGCTTGGAAGTATGCAAGTACTTGGTTGGCCTTCGATGTCATTTCTACTATCCCTTCTGAACTTGCTCGCAAGATTTCTCCATCACCTCTCCATACATATGGTATATATAACATGCTTAGACTATGGCGTCTTCGTAGAGTTAGTTCTCTATTTGCCAGGTACTGTGTTTCATCATATAGCTTTTAGCCAGTGATACACCTAGCCACTGTTCACAAAAGTTCAAATTTGCATAATTTACGACTGTTAAGAATGAGTATTCTTTCTATATTTGCCCCTCAAATAGTTACTGTTTAGTTTAGTGGTAAAGTGGTGATGATATGACTTATAATGTAATTACAACGGTCAACATGAGACATTGGGTCATTGTCTACTATTATCAATAAAAATATACTCTTTTTTCTGGAATTTTATTTGGACAAATGAGAACTATTTTTGTGAAACAAAGATAATACTGTTGTAGTATGTTACAATTAATTTTATCTTGTTTTTACAAGTAATCTTCTCTTTCTTTATTTAAATAGGTTGGAGAAAGATAGGAACTTCAACTATTTTTGGGTTAGATGTGCCAAGCTCATTTGTGTAAGCACAATTTTATGTCAGTTCTTAGGCTACCGCTAACTAATCTAGGTATGAAACTATGAATATTAAGGGAAGCCTTTTAATTCTTTTTGGGGTCCCTTTGCAGGTTACTCTTTTTGCAGTTCATTGTGCTGCCTGCTTTTATTATTTCCTAGCGGCTCATTACCATGACCCCCTAAAGACTTGGATCGGGGCGTCCATGAATGATTTCCAAACACAGAGCCTATGGATTCGTTACGCGACTTCAATGTACTGGTCCATTACAACTCTCACAACAGTTGGGTACGGGGACTTGCATGCTCAGAATACAAGGGAAATGATTTTCGACATATTTTATATGCTCTTCAATCTCGGACTCACAGCATACTTGATAGGAAATATGACCAACTTGGTCGTCCATGGGACTAGTAAAACTAGACAATTTGTAAGTACATTCATAATAATTATTCTAAAGTTCAAAACTTTTTGCATTTACATGAAATGTTGATTTTTAATCTTGTTTTAACTTTTTGACAGAGGGATACCATTCAAGCTGCATCTAGTTTTGCTAATAGGAATCAACTCCCGGTTCGCCTGCAAGATCAGATGCTTGCTCACTTGTGCTTGAAGTTTAGAACAGACTCAGAGGGACTGCAGCAGCAAGAAACTCTCGATACTCTCCCTAAAGCCATTCGCTCAAGCATTTCTCATTTTCTTTTCTACTCTCTTGTGGATAAGGTTTACTTGTTTAAGGGGGTGTCAAACGACTTGCTCTTCCAGCTGGTAATGTGTGTGTGTGTGTGTGTGTAAAAATATATTTTCTTTTTTATGCTGAAGAAATTTATTGTCACTTTGATACATGTATGTGCTGAAGGTTTCGGAGATGAAAGCAGAATACTTTCCACCCAAGGAAGACGTCATTTTGCAGAATGAAGCACCAACAGATTTCTACATACTTGTTACAGGAGCCGTGGTGAGTTCTAAAATTGATATTCTCAAGATTTTTTATCTTCTTAATTAATATGGACGTTCTGATCGTATATTTGAGGCTATATTCTGTATAATGGGATTTAGAATATCTTTTTGTTCTAGTGTTTGTCAAAAAATGGTCTTTGACATTTGGTTTACTTCACAGGATCTGCTGATTCTCAAAAATGGGGTTGAACAGGCAAGTATAGTTAAATATTTTGGTATATCATACTTTGTGGGGTTCACAATTTTTGCGCTATGAAAAATTCTGACAGAATTTATGTTAAATGAAAAATTGCAGGTTGTTGGAGAGGGGAAAACGGGTGACCTTTGCGGTGAGATTGGGGTTCTTTGTTATAGGCCTCAGCTCTTCACAGTGCGTACCAAGAGACTAAGTCAACTATTACGCCTGAATCGTACCACTTTCTTCAATATTGTTCAGGCCAATGTTGGCGACGGGACCATTATCATGAATAATCTCCTCGAGGTGTGTATATATAAGATAAATTACTTGATGTGCACCTAAATTTAATAAATTGTTGTAATCTTATCAGATGACGTTTGGTAAAAATTGGTTGAAGTATATGATATTTAGAATCCGTTTGTTATGATGATGGCAGCATTTGAAGGAGGAGAAGGATCCGATGATGGAGGGAGTTTTACTGGAAACAGAGCACATGCTGGCTAGGGGTAGAATGGACCTGCCTCTAAGCTTATGCTTTGCTACGCTAAGAGGAGATGACTTACTCTTAAATCAACTGCTTAAACGTGGTCTAGATCCAAATGAATCGGACAACAAAGGAAGGACAGCTCTGGTAAATTGTCATTTTTTCTGTTACTGCATGCAAAATTTTACCCCCCCAGATACGTTGGAATTCGTCATTTTTAACTTTCTGTATATCTCTGTGATATGTATTTTCAGCATATAGCTGCGTCCAAAGGAAATGAAAACTGTGTGCTACTCTTGCTGGATTTCGGTGCAGATCCCAACAGTAGAGGTATTTATTATTATACCTGATCCATTACTGAATTCATAACCAAAGTCAGTAGTGTTGGAAACAAGTCATAATAAATATTGTCTTTCTTTTTCACTTTCAAACCAAGTCAGAGGTTAATGCAGCAGAAATAAACTTCCAGACTAAGGCCTAGTAATTCATCTTTCAAATGTTTAATAAATTTCCTTGGAAACCTCAATTATTGCAAGTCTGTTGCACGCGATCCACTAGGATATACTGTACTCCTGAAAATATCACACTAATAGCTATATAGATTAATAAATTCTCACCATCCAACTATTTTGTCTTTCCTTATAGATCGCCGAAGTGTTTTGACATTTTTGGGTAATGATGTAGCTTGTTAGGTCATGCATATATATCAATAAATCAATCATATTATACTTGTATTCCGAAATTGGATTGTTTCGTAACATCAACTATTTTGGGTTGCAGCCATGTTTATAAATAGAAAAAATTTAAAATATCTTTCTGATTGGCCACATTATTTATGTTGAAGTCTTCAATTGACATTGTCGTGTTCTTATCCGCAAGAGTTGATTCATTCCATTTATGGACATCATACTGGAGCATCGCATGTACATTCACGTCAGATGCTCCAATGATCTTGTCATCACATTTACATAAAATCTATTACTCCAGATAATAAAACTCAACACATATTTTATTGGGAAACTAAAAAATGCATGGAACATGCCAACATGGTATGTTTATTGAGTTGACTTGTATTTCTATATAAAATTATTTCTGTATGTATTCATAGTTCAGAATAATATCCACTATACTGATTGTCGGTGCATCACATTATTAAATTTATGGAAGTATGTGACCGTTAGTTTATCCTGTTTAGGTCAACAACATCGATCCTTATGATCATCTTACAGTCGTGGACACCAGTTAAAAACTTCTGCATACTAATATTTATGGCCTTCGTCATAACTGCCAGACTAGAAGTATATTTCTAAATAATTAATCTTTTTATTTTTAATTTTCAGATTCCGATGGGAATGTGCCACTGTGGGAGGCCATAGTGCCTAATCATGAACCAGTGGTCAAACTACTGGCTGATAATGGCGCTACCATATCATCTGGTGATGTGGGACTATTTACTTGCACTGCTGCTGAACAAAATAACTTGCAGCTGCTAAAGGAAATTGTTCGTCATGGAGGAGACGTTACTTGTTCCAGAAACAATGGCTTGACTGCTCTACACGTTGCAGTTTGTGAAGGCAACATTGAAATAGTCAATTACCTTTTGGACCATGGAGCCGATGTTGACAGAACTGATGACCATGGTTGGACCCCAAGGGACCTAGCCGACCAGCAAGGACATGAGGAGATAAAACTTCTTTTCCAATCTTTAAAAGAGACTAAAATTCAATCTGCTGTTTCGCTCCCCGAAGAAAAACACGGCGTTCGATTTCTTGGGAGGTTTAAAAGTGAGCCAGCGATCCGTCCAGTCCCACAGGAAGGGGATGGAGGGGTTTCGTGGGGACGATCACGTAACACTAGGCGTCGTGGTAGCAACTTCCATAATTCGTTATTTGGGATCATGTCATCTGCTAATACTGGTGACAATGACTTGCTTTTATCTGTAAATCAGAATAAAAGCATCGCAAATGGTAAATATTATGCTACGAGAGTGACCGTTAGTTGCCCCCAAAAGGGAGATGTTACTGGGAAGCTGGTGCTACTTCCACAGAGCTTCTACGAGTTACTTGAGATTGGTATTAAGAAATATGGGTTCTTGCCCAGTAAAGTTCTGAACAAGGATGGAGCTGAAATTGATGAAATAGAGTTAATCAGGGACGACGATCATCTAGTTTTTGTTGGTGATTGTACCGTTGATGAAAATAATCCAGAAAACGTTGTACATTTGAGATGAGAAATGTGTAAATTGTTGCATTTCTGTGTATTTAAAATGACAAATATTTGATCAATGAAAATGTAATTATCATATTCAGGATTTAGTTTTTATTCAAGTGCGTTTCATTCCACGATCCTTGCCCAGACAGAAACTATTATAGATGGACAAGATGCAAATTTTCAGCCGAAGTGCTTTGACATCGTCATTTTGACCTCAAAGGCAATAAAGTATTCAAGTCATCTCCTATTGGTTATAGCTCTATCCATAGAATGAAGGGACCAAGCCATAAATTCTTTAAACACAAATCAAATATTAGCACACTTCTTTTTTCCTTCTGTTGAACGAGTCAGATGACATTTCTTTCACAGACCAAAATTTGTTTCCATCACTTCCATACTAAACCATACAAAACCCAACAATAACATGACTACCGTAAGAGGAAAAATAGAACGGAAGAAAGCCGAATCTAAGAGCATATACAGAAAAGTGCCCATACGCTTATTAACTCTTTTTCTCAAGATCTTAACTTCTGATGGTGAACAACAATAAAAGCACGAAACATATGGCTCCGGATCTCATTCCAGACCAAACTAACTACAAAATAAATAAAGCATTACACTTTTAGATCTTCATTTATATTTTGAAAACCGCTTTGAAGGCAGCTTACAACAGCACAAATTTCATTTACAGAAGCTTGAGCATCTTCAGACGCTCTTCATGTTCCGCATCCAGTTTTGGAGGAGTGTAGCAGCCTCGAAGATCCTCCACTACGTACTCCTAGAACATAGTAAACGAATAAACTTTACTAATTCTAAATGGAAGATATAGAAATAAGAAAAATGGGCGTGCAATCAGGGACCAACTTTATTGCTTGATTAAATAGTACTTCTTTGTTCCAAAATTAGAGATAAATATTCCTTTTTTGTTCATTCCAAAATTAGAGATATACATCTATTTAGTACTATAGAATATTCCTAATTTATCCTATAAAAACCTTCATTTTTTAAGGCATCTCCAATTTTGGGAAAATATATTTACCTGAGTGAGTTCCCTCTTGGTGAGAATGTGGTAGTGTCTCTGCCAAATCCTCTGGATGGCCATGGTGGCAGCAAGGAAGCCATATGCAATGCCAAGTATGGCAAAGATAACGACAAAAACAATCACGAGTGCTAGGCATGCTTCCATAGATGCAGGGAAACAATCTAAGATACCCCATCCATAACAGCAATTCTGGCAGCCAGCCATGCGCGGGTCACTACTATTAAGAGACGAGCAATGCAGTACCAGTCCGAAAAATCCAAGTAGCACAAAGAAGCCCAAAACTCCTGCAATATATTTATATATATATATACCCACTGTCATGGTCAGACCACAGGATATTTATCCTGCTTCAGATATAACAGTTTGAAGTTTACCTATACAGTAGTAGAATGGTATTGGATGCCTTGACAGTATACGGTCCCAACTATCATTGAATGAATTCCTGAAAGTTCCATCTTTGTCCAAGAGGTATGCAAAAGCAGCTACCAATGCAATCACCTACAATAAAAATAAACCAGAAGCCTGTCTAAATTTCTAAGGATGGATTTCATGCCTAAAAGGTGAAAGAAGACTCAAATTTACGACCAAGATATGATTTTTCTTATAATTTTTTTTTAATAAAAAAAGTAGTAATTTCAGAGCCAAATATATGATAAATGATATTTAATGGAGCGAATGGTCCTTAATCGTATTGCAATAGGACAGATGACAAACATAAGGGGGTGGAGCATTATTCCATTAGTATTTCATTGTGAAATTCTTGACTTGCAACAATAAAAATCAAAATTTTCAGTGAACCGTTCTGCTATTGTTTTCAACATGTCACTGATCAAATTAGGAGTTCAATAAAGGTTTCTGCTACGACCACAGATGACGTTGATTTCTACTGGTACTAGAGACAAGGACCGAAGCAGGCTGCCTTATGTTATAGACCATACCATCAAGTAGTCCATCAAATATATCTTCCAACCGTCAAACTCAAACGTGAACTCAACTTCAATTTTCTTCCAACAGCCCAAAGAATAAAAAAGATATCAAATAAAACCTGGAAATATAATCTAGTGGCATCTGCTGTAAAGAAAATTGTCAGTTTGGCGAGTGATCAACCGACAATTAACCATGCTAAGTCATTGATTACCCCAATCAATCAAAGGTCAAAGATAGACAATTTAGCCCCCTTTAGGAAGTTATTCAAAGCTTAAGCTTTAATTATTTCTAACCAAAATTTAAAAAAAAAAAAATGACCAGCAACAAGAACATGGACATGACAATAGGTCATCCTTGGGAATCGCATAACAGCATCAGAGGGTCCAAAACACTGTTTGGATCCACTCACATGTCATCAACATGTCAATCTTGGTCTACTCAAAGCATTTCCTAACTTAATATCTGAATATCTACCAAGTTGACATGGATGAATTCCCGTGATTTAATTGGAGTTATTTGTTTGGCTATTTATTTATTTATTTGTTATGTCACGTTATTTTATTTTATTTTAAGTATTAGGGTACTTTAGTCTTTTGAGTATTATTACGGATTTAGGGTATTCTTTAAATAAGCGAGTTAACTCCAGATGCAGCACACTGACACAGTTTTCTTCTGCATTCCTTTGTCTGTGGACACGGGTATTCCTCGGAGGAGTAATCTGAAACACTCGCGGGGTGGCTAATTCCTTGCGAGGATAGGCGTTAATTTCTTGTTCTTCTTATTATTTCCTGTTTAGCTACAAGATTATTATTTTGATACCTTGTGCAACATCACAAGTAACACCAAAAAAAAAAAGAATCAATATCATAAAAGCATAAGATCATATGTAGAAAAGAATTATTTACACAAGAAGCACACAAAAATTTAGACATAAAGAAAACATGTTTCTCCAACAAATATACATAAATATAAAAGACCATGCTCCCAAGAGCTTTTTCATTGAAAAAAAAAAAAGAAAAAAGAAGAGATTACACTCACAGTTTGTACAGCCAGAAATACAAGGACTACATCTCTGGCCACAAAGAGTCGAAATTTCATTTTGCGCCAAGAGTTATCCTCCAGCTCTGCTACTTGAAGATGAAACCGAGCTTTGCAAGTTGTACAATGCGAGAAAGCAAATCCTTCCTATTTTAAAATAAACCAAAACAGATCAACAAGAATATCTATCAAGGAATTTTAGGGTTAGTGTTGATCATAGCATTAAGTGCAAGTAATGACACTTGCCTTAACTGAACGCCAGTGATCAAGGCACGTACGGTGCACAAACTGCTGGGTGCCTTTGCACATACAGGGAGATATCAATTCACCATCTGCGGAAAAAGTAACAAAAACATTAGACGAATCTACGTGACCCTAATATAATTCATTTCGAAGCAATAAATGTACATACATCAAGTTTCAAATAGTGTAAATCAACTAGATCCTATCATAATTTACTTAGTTGGCATAAGAGGAACATGACTAACTGACATACCCTTTTTATTCGATACAGAATTCAAATGCTCAAAAGAAATGTGGTGTGGGAAAAATGAAAAACAAAAACTGTGCACAAGACGAAGGGCATCAGAAGGCAAACTAAGATATACGGTTTGCCAGTATCCAATTAGTCCAAATCATACAGCACTGTGGTAATTGAAACAAATGTATGGGCATTTGATACGCTTCTTAATGACCATAAATCATGACTTGGACTAGTAATAGTACAGTAATGACGCAAAGAATATACTCCCTCCATTCCACAAAGTTTTTTCAGTTTTTTAGTTCCACACAATGAGTTCCCTTTTCAAATGATAGTAGAAAATAAAACATTGTCCTTACATTAAACATCAAAATTCACTATCATGCCACCACCACGAACCAAGCAATTACTATATGTAGGAGTAAACAGAGGCTAAAAATGTATCATTAAATTATTAAAATATTAAAACGGGACTCATTTTGTTGTCGGATGGAGGGAGTACGGTTTAGAAACTGTTACAAAATATGTGTCAAGCACATTTCTTTTACCAACTCTCTCTTACGTAACAAGATCTATACATTCCATTTGGAGTTCCAACGTCATGGTTCATTGTCAGAAGCAGGCAATGCAAAACCAACAAATTAATGACTAATCTCCCAATAACCAATAAGTATCCTAAATAGTTCCAAAATTAGCGAATTTTATCTTTTGACCACAGCACACACACATCATGTAGGTATCCAAACCCTTATAGTTGTCATCAATATATGAAAACCTAGAAAGTTACAAGTATTAAACCCTTAAAAAATTCAATCTTGGAAAGAACTTAACACATGTTTAATCTCAAAAGAAAACAAAGAAACAAGGAATTCACCATCTTCACCGTCACATTCGAGGCAAATTCGACAACAAGCTATGGAACCAGCTTCAACATCATCATCGTCATCATTGTTTAGTATCTCAGGTATAGTATATGCATGGTGATTGTGAAGCAGAGGATCGGAGTCCCTAGGGTTTCGATCACCTGATGACTCCAGCTGTAATTCACCGTTCATCTTCTGGTATTCCTGAAAATATAATTATACAAATAATCTAGAAATGTATCAGATTACTACGTGTCTACCAACTGCCATACATATACATAGATATAGAAAATGTATACCTGGATAATTTGCAGAAAGATGAAACTGATAAAACGATCAAGCAATGCCGTCAACGTAGGTCATGGTTTTGTTGGATGGAAATGATACCAGCTACAGAGACTCGTGTGATTGGCACGTGGTGACTACGTGTCACTGACGTGGTTTGACATGTTGGTGCTCAAAACTTGGCGGATAAGCTCCTATCTAATCCAGTTTTTTGATTTTTTTTCCAGCTTATTGGGTCGGCAGGTTCTCATGAACTTAATAATTTGGCCCATAACAGCAATGACTTTGTCCATCCCTGAAGCCCAAAAGGCCCAAGAAGATAATTAGTATTCAGACAGGGCTAGTATTTAAGAGGTAGTAAACCTTTTCCCCATTGTCTTCTCTTTTGTGCAATGCTCGCTCAGCCCGTCGTTCTCCCCCGGGACTTCTCTCGCTGTTTTTAGGGGTTCTAGTAGTAAAATATAATGTAAAGACTAAAGGCTAAAACCCCTCTGACCTCCTTATTTCCGTTCTCTATTACCTCTGCTACCGCCATATACATTTCAAACCAAAAAACAAGCACAATTCTCATCTTCAATTTCGATCTCTGGTTCTCAATTTCAATTACTATTTTAGATACACATTTGATCACAAGACCTAGGGTTTGATTTGGATTTTCCCAACTCAAATCGCGTGGTCTGAATCAGTTTAGGGTTTTTGTCTGAGGCGAATGGAGAAGAAGAGAATAGCAGTGCCGCTGGTGTGCCATGGCCATTCCCGACCAGTTGTCGATTTGTACTACAGTCCGGTCACTCCTGATGGCTATTTTCTCATTAGTGCCAGCAAGGGTATCAATTCTCACTTTTAGTTCACCCTTTGCTTTTCAATTACGAAATTTGAAGATTTGAACTTTTTGTTTAAACTGATTAGTTGTGGATATTTTAAAGAGAAAAAAGGTAGGTACATTACAATGTATCCTGCAGGATCAGTCCATATGTGAGTGTGCATATATATTTATGTGCTGTAGATTTATGTATGAATGGAAGTTTGTTTTCCAATTTTGACCTGTATGTATGTCCCTAAGTTAGCTTTCCCGGAGTTGACTTGATCTTGCATATTAGATTTCCTATTGCCATATGGTTAAGGTTGTAAATTGAACATTTTAAAAGTTTATATGCGCTTTCCTCTTTTGGATTTGGAGTTAGATCACAATCTTTGGACTTGCCTTTAAATTGAGATAAGTTTTAGATTTACAAGTTTGTAGAATTATTTTTTGAGTTCAAAGCTACCCCTTTACAAACACTAGATTAAAGGCACACGCATTGCTTGTGTGAGTTAATTTTTTTAAAGTAAATGAATTTACATATAATAAAGTGAAAGAGTAGTTATTAGAAGTTAATTTTAATTTAAAGGTATAGGGTAATTTTGTGATCTAATGTGACAGAGCTTCAAACGGTTGTTCTCACTTTATAAATGGATTAGTACTTACCTATCTTATCTAACGGATGAATGATGTTTATACGTAGCTATAAAGTAATCCTTTAATTTGTTGCGATTCAGATTCCAGTCCCATGCTTAGAAATGGTGAGAGTGGTGACTGGGTTGGGACATTTGAAGGGCATAAAGGTGCAGTCTGGAGTTGCTGCTTAGACAATAATGCTTTACGAGCTGCCTCTGGTTCCGCTGACTTCACTGCGTATGTTCCTATTCCCAATAATAAACAACTTACACATATGAGATATGCTCCAAAGTAAAGAAAACTTTCTTTGGAGTGGAATAATAATTCTATACTTGGTGAGAATAGAATAATGTATATAATTATATACCTCTCTCTTCTATTTCTGTTATATGTGTTCCCTGTTATGTGGTGGTTTTTATTTTTCTTTTTCCCGGAAATCCGGAATACATGTTAAATAATTATTAAGGCGGACTCTTTTCTTAACACAGATAACTAATAGATATTGTATTCCTCAAAATGTTAGTATATGCTACGGGGCACAAAGTAGGTTAAAATTTTGCATGCAGTGTTGACAGAAGAATATCATGCAGTACGTTTTTAATTTTTGGATGATAATTTTTTTGTTCATAAGTATTCGTTTCGATGATATCTTCATTTATTGAAATCCTATGTCCTATTGTTTGCAGAATTTAAGTTTTTGACCTAATTTTCTTATGGCAAGTTCCTAGCTTGTTTACCATCCAAGACTACTTGCTTAATAGCTGTTCATATCTTTTAAACTTAATATGTTCTTATTTTTCGTTGAGCACAAGAACATTGAGGTGTACAAGGACTTATCTTCTCTTCATTATTCTTTGAGTGTGTGGTAGTCTTCGATTCCTTGATCAGTTTACATTGACTGACATATTTTTTTTGTGCCACGCAAGTGCAGGAAAATCTGGGACGCGGTAACGGGAAATGAACTGCACTCATTTGAGCACAAGCACATTGTTCGAGCATGTGCTTTTTCAGAGGTACATGTCCGATGCTCCAAGCCCCAAGCTAACATGCAAACTGTGGATATATATATATATATATATATAATTTTATTTTTCCTTTTTGTGTTATTATAAAATGATGGTCTTATTTTTCTTACAGTTGACTGTAGTTCTCATTTTTATTGTTAAGCTACCCATGACAGGATACTAATTTTCTGCTTAGTGGAGGAAATGAGAAGCTTCTTCGTGTATATGATTTGCACCGCCCGGATGCACCTCCTAGGGAAGTGGGCAAGTCTCCTGCCTCTGTTAGAACTGCTACTTGGCTCCACAGTGATCAAACGATATTAAGTTCTTGTATTGAGATGGGCGGTGTCAGGTAGGTTTCATGTTCCTGGATTCATTTAAAAAAGAAAGAAAAAATAATATACGAAAAAAAAAAGTCTCTCAAAGTATGTAAATGTATCTATACTGTTGGCTATTTTTAGTGCCTTCATAGTCTATTTCTGGAACTATGAGAAGGTTGCATTTGAGTGAGTAAAGCGAGAGTAGAACATTATGATAGAATAATTTTATGGGAAACAAAACGCATCACTTATTGTCAGAATCATACTTTATAACCGAAACTGGCTTTTGTTGTTTTGGGTATATTACATAAATGGGGATAACAGTCAGCGTTTTGTGGCTTAATTGAAAACAAATATTTTGAAAAAACATATTGATTACTTATTCTATTACCTGGAATTCGAAACGCCTTTTCTTGACTACCTGTATATGTAAGGAAAGCAACTTCATAATATTATGCATTTTTATTCTATGTTTCTGATAATTTTACTTGTTGCTTTACAGATTGTGGGACGTAAGAACTGGTAACGTAGTTCGTATGCTTGAGACTGAATCGTCCGTGACTAGCACTGAAGTGAGCCCAGATGGTCGATATATAACAACTGCCGACGGGTCTAGTGTTAAGTTTTGGGATGCAAATTAGTAAGTTCCCGGATTCATTGACATGCTTTGTTTGTTGCTAGAATTTCGCATGCTTTTATTTGTTACCTAATGTTTTATTTTATTTTATTTTATCGTTTTCCAGTTTTGGATTGGTCAAGAGCTACAACATGCCATGTAAAGTAGAATCAGCTTCGTTGGAACCCAAGTATGGAGTCAAGTTTGTTGCTGCGGGAGAAGACATGTGGGTTCGTGTATTTGATTTCCACACCGGTGCAGAGATTGGTATGTGCTGCAAAATTGTACTCTTACTCTTCCAGATTGCTTTAATTCTGGATTTTAAGATTTTTTTAATGATTCATTCAATAGTTAAATATCTTTGATTTTTATGGGCCCTATTTGGATTACCAATGCTAACTCTCACTTGGATGCAGGGTGTAATAAGGGTCACCATGGTCCTGTGCACTGCGTTCGATTCTCACCAGGAGGGGACTCATATGCTTCGGGGTCCGAGGATGGAACAATCAGAATATGGCAAACTGGATCCTTAACCCATAACGAAAGTGAGGCAGCAGTGACTACAAAATCAAATGGCTCGATTGGAAAGGACCGAAAGGTGAAAGTTACTGCAGAAGAGGTTTCCTGCAAGATTGATGGCTTTCATATTGCAGATGAGGGAAAGACCAAAGATAAGTAAGATGTGAGGAACTGGGGATCGAGGAAAAATACCTAAACCTGGTGATTTAAGTTACTATTAGCCAATATTTACTTTTGTCTGATGAGCTTTCTAACAGATTAGCCCTTGAATTGGATTCCGTATCAACTCCTTTTGTACATTGTTTTTACTTGCTTGTTTGACCACGAAATGCTGCGCTCTATTGATTTACATAATTTACAAAAAGGTTTTCCTTATAAAAAGCTTTGGATTTTGTTAGTTCTCTAGTGTTTAGTTGGCATGCATGGCATGGTGCTGGTCATTCACTATTCTTTGAGCACAGCAGTAATCTTCTTGGCATGTAGGTTGGAGTGCATGTCGCTTCAGGACTGTTACACCCAGTAGCGGACCCTCGATGTTGGTGATTTAGGAGATGAAATGTACTTGGATCATAATATTAAAACGTGATTACTAGAACATAAATATAGGATGAAGAAATACATAAATATGATAACAAGAATATTATATAGAAAATAAAAACGTAATTACAAGAACAATATAGGTCGAATAAATACATAAATATGATAACGAAAATTTGTGATGTATTGTGTAATATATAAATAAATACACTTGGCATACCATAATGTTATTTTTAGAGGTACTAACTTAAATTTTTTCAATCTAACTGTGAGTTTTGCCAAGCATTTGACGGGTTTTTCGTCTTTCAATCTTATACGTACTAGGTCCACCCCTAATTATACTTGTGTGTGTCTGTGTATTACGTTTATAATTTTTTTATTTTTTATTTTGAAAGAATATAGTATTTGGTAGCGTATAGATAAGTAAATATGTACCTAATGACAAAAAAACAGTAACGAAAAGAGAAAACAGGAGAAGGGTACAATTTTTTTTTATATATTTTTATATTTATTTATTTAGCAATGAGAGCATAATTAAGTAAGACTGGTGTTTTGTTCAATTTACTGCGAAATTACATTGTTTCACTTATCCCCTAATAATTAACTTATCATTTTAAGGTTTTGAAAGTCTTAAAATAATATACAATCGATTTGTGATGCGCTCTTAATCTGTCCTTCTCCTTATGTAGTCTCGAAAAAAAAAAAAAGTCAATTTTTTTGTCAGTACTATTATTTTTAAAAGTCAAACTTAAAAATTTTAAAATAATTAAAATAAATTTATTTTATGATGAATAATATAATTATTTAAAAAAAATAGTAGTAATAATCAAAAATATATAAAAATATTTTTCTCTAAGATCCCAGTCGACGGATACACTCAAATAATAAGCGTCTCACGGGCTTGGACACCGTATACCGGAATACAATTCAAAGCCCAAGCACGCTATATACGGCACGGTAATCAATAAAGTCCACTTAAATTTATCACTCTTCGGCTTCTGGTTCTCTATCCATCGGGAAATAAAGACAAAGGAAAAAGGTCTCAACTTCTTGGTCACCATTGTCAATCTCTTTCAGTCTCTCTTCTGATCTCTCTCTCGTCTCAGTCAAAACCCTAGCTAATCCTCTCTGCTTTAATTTGATTGAAGATGTCGGGCAAAGGCGCCAAGGGACTGCTAATGGGGAAGAGCTCCTCCTCCAACAAGGACAAAGATAAAGACAATAACAGCAAGAAGAAACAACCCACCTCTCGCTCCTCCCGTGCTGGTCTCCAGGTATCTATCTGTTCTTTCTTTCATTTCAACCATTTTGGATGGCTGATTTTGTAATTTTTTGACAACTAGAACGGTTTCCTTTTACGCGTTTGGCTGATTTGGTTATTTTTAGTTAGGTGGAATTCAGAATACTACTTTGCTCTCTTAAGTAATTGGGGGTAAATTCTACGTGTTCTATGAACAGATCTGAAGCTTAGCATTTCTTTAGCTTATGTACTTTTCAATTTAACTGAGATTGTTAGAACAAAATCTAAATTTGGAGTCTTCAAAGCTATAAACATCTAAGCCGAGCGAACGAAGCTTTTGTTCAAGCTCGAAGTCGGTTAGTTTCAGTAAACTAACTAAACGACTGCGCTTTTAACAGGCCAAGCACGAGGATATTCATTAACTATTCAAAATATTTAATGTTATTGATCCTTAACGAGTTGAGCGCCACAAGCTTGCCTCGCTAACTTAAATGAATATTTTTTGAGCTCGAGCTCCGCTAGTTAAGCTAGACAAGCTTTTTATCGAGATTGAGCGGAGCTTTAAACAAGCCTGAGCTTGTTAGTGAAGGTTAGTATCGTTTAACACCATTAACTTCAATTAATAAATAATAATGTTCTATGATCTTATGGCGAAAGCAGAAGTGTGTTGTTACCAAATTAACCTAGACCAACTATTTTATTTGGATTTCAAACTAAGATTAGTATAAGTAGTATAAGATTTGGGGTTTCTTTGGATTTCTATATGGGTTAGAACTTGATACCAATTAGGATAGGTAAGAAAGAATAACATGTGTTCTGATTGAGAAGGATTCTTGTTAATTGTAATTTCCCTATACAATCATTATGGAAATGAGGATCTTAGAAGAGAATTTTTTAGAGAATAAATTCTGACTCTAGTAGAGTTGCATTGATCAGATTCTGCCACGGTTGGTTATGTAGCGCTGATGACCTACTAAATGGAGTTTTAGCTTGATGCTGCTCTATGGAGAAGCAAACCAAAAGAACTTAATCGGGCTTCTGAATTAGTGGGATAAAGAACAGATTTCTTCCATGCCATCCCGTCTTTTTGTGGACTGATTAAGGTGAAGATAAAAGAAAATGTTCTCTTTTATCTTCTTTTTCTTCCTAGGAGGGTTTTGTTCGGTTTCCTTACCCCCACTCTATAGATTGAATGAATTTGTCCCAAGTCATTGAACGCACAGAATCCCTCACAAAGAATCACCATGAACATAAATGTATGCTAGCTGATTTAATTATTGTACGATTTTTTGTCTTGTGCAGTTTCCCGTTGGCCGCATTCATCGTTTGCTGAAGCAGAGGACCACGGCACATGGGAGAGTAGGAGCCACGGCTGCAGTCTATTCTGCAGCAATTTTGGAGTACTTGACTGCCGAGGTATTGGAGCTAGCTGGGAATGCAAGCAAGGATCTGAAGGTGAAACGCATAACGCCAAGACATTTGCAGCTTGCAATTAGAGGTGATGAAGAACTTGATACCCTTATCAAAGGAACCATTGCTGGTGGAGGTGTCATTCCTCACATCCACAAATCTCTCATCAACAAATCATCAAATGAGTAGTTCCCACGCATGGAACCATAACTTTTAGTTGTCTTGCTTTAAACTGATGTAGTTTCTCTTTACTCTATGAAATCATAGACAGGCATATTTGTGTATCTGATGTTGTAGGTCTTTTCAATCTAGTTTCTCTTTAGTTGGCATTGCAAAGTGTTAATGTAGGAGCTGATGACTGTTATGTTCTAGTTTCTATATTTTACTGGTACTCATTATGTTCTAAAACTAGAAACCGTTATGTTATCCCCTAGTTGGTTGACAGTTAGAGGTACATTTCTAATTTTAGACTAGCTAGGGTATGAAATTTCCAACATGCTGTGACTAAACTTTACTAAGATGTTCAAGTATTATCATATGTCATTGGTACTAAATTTGTAACTGATGTTAGATATATGTTTGTGAAAGTAAATACTTTTTTTAAAAGTTGTCTTGGAAAAGTATCTTCAAGATTTTATTGTAGGGAGTATTAACTCCTTTCAAAATTATTGTGAATGGTCAACATAAAATGATGTCTCAATAGAGTATACCAAATATCAACATAAAATGATCAGAATCCTCTTCTTCTATTCCCAGGAAAAATTTTCCACAAAGGGGTTCCATAAAATTTTGAACTCAATGATTCCCTGTGATTTGAGCAAATTCCTTGAAATTTGAAAATGACGATAACTCATTGAAATTTCAATTATTTTTTAATTGGACTGATGAGAAATGATGGGAATTGATGAGTCATCGCTCACCACGACGCATTGAAATAATTTGATCACTTTCTGTTTTCTGTCATTGGGCTTTAAATTTGAGCAGTAGTTGCATTTGAGTCGATAGAATAAATAATTTTATAGTCGAAATAAACACGAAAGATTCTGCAACAGGCAAATCAAACACCAAACAGTTGAATTATGGTTTCAACCCGGCTACAGTAAATTAGTTAAATTAATTTTTTAACCAAGAGGCTTGCATTAATAGAATAATAAAGGATTTTTTAATGCATTTTTCTTTCTTTCTTTCTTTCTTTCTTTCTTTCTTTCTTTCTTATTATTCCAAGTTGGAATGGACGGTAGAGTGTATTCACCACATATTTTTCCAAGATTTTTACGGGGAGGTCTATTATGTACAAATTGTTAACGAAGCAAGCCTCTAGATTTTAAACCTAAAATTAATTACTTGGCAGTTCCTCCTGAGCTCTCGCGAATTTAAAGTTTTTACCCATATTCTTTATTTACCAGCCATACACCAAATTCACCAAACTACAAAATCTTCAATAAAAGTTATTATATTACTTCACAGAATGAATATTATTTTCACACTGTACAAATATCTTCTTTTCTACTCCTTAGGAGGTTTATCAAAACAGAAGTGATTAATTTAAAAACTTAAAATTAATTTTGACAAAAATTCAAAATTGTTAAAAAATTTATGCTTGGTAGTCTAAATATAAGTTCAAAAAAAAAAAATTAAATACAACTTAAATTCAATTTCAACAAAAATATAAAATTATATTTAAGCTGTAAATTGAATTCTACCAAACAATTAGCCCTATACATATCTCCTAATATTATATTGGCTTTAATTTCTGCAGGTAGCAGTGGAAAATCAGTTTCAATGATATTCCAGTTAAAACATCGACTGCAAAAATCTATATATATATATAATTTTACTTTTCCATCCGAATAGGTCTGATAAATCAGCGGGTTAAAGGAGTTGCTGCTTTCTCTCTTTCCGCTTCTGCCATTGGGCTTGAAAGTTTGAGCCCGTATTGGCATACTTCAGCATCACTTGAGGTTGTTGTTCAGTGATGGGTAACCGGTCGAATATTTCCACGGTTTTGAATCCAAATCCTAGTATGTCCCACTTATTTTGTTAAATAATTTTTATTTTTTTTTAAGAATTGAGAATAATGTACATTTTTTGAATAAGTTGCTCTCAAATGTATTAAAAAAAAATAAAATTATAACTTTTGTATCAAATTCGTTCATTCTAAATTCATTCAAAGTGAAAATAATTTGTAAGACAACCTCACATTAAATAATTTCGTCAATTAAATATTTCAGATTGCCCTCATTCGCTTTGATGCACCATAAAAGTCTTTTCATAGGCTCACCCATGTTCATTTTTATTGTTCACCATAATACAAATCTTCAGTGAAAGTTAGACCCTCCTTTTCTTCATTTTTCCAAGTATTAAAACATATATTTACCAAAATAGTAAAAACTAGTTGTTTTGGGCTCTATGAGACTTGAGGGTGCAAAAAGAGACCTGAGAGAACTTTTCTCCTACTATTAGTTTTGCATGTTGAGTTAATTAGATCCATGACCACTAGGCCTATTTACATAATGTTAGTTCGTGTCAATGGATAATTTAATTTGGTTATCATTCATTAATCACTTAAAATGCGTAATACGCGCAATGGCATTATACACTCGTTTAGGCAGCAAGATCTTGTACGAACTAAATGCAATGAACAAAGCCGCAAACAATTTATAATCCATCTAATAAGCCACCCAATTTTGAACATGTAGTACATATACATATATATATACATATATATAGCCAACTCAACCCATCTAGTAGGATAATCACGTGCTCAAAACAAAATCATACTAATATTCATCAAGCAGTTCATGCAACAAACTCGCAAAAATAAGCAGAAATTGTCAGCTTTGCTATTCATTTATCTGTAATTATTTTATAGCAAGAAGAAGATGCCCATCCCGAAGAGTTTGGCGAAAATTTTAAATAAACTAAATATGGTATGTTCCTATCGGGGAAAAAAATGGTGGATTTCCTTTACTACAACAGAATGTAGGTATTCTGAATCCTTTTGCAGATGGAAGCTGGAGTATTTCCTTGGTTGTTTTCTTACAGTATTCCGGTGATCGTCGTTCGGCGAAAGGAATCTTCTAACCAGTATTTCAAGATTTGTGAGTCAAGATCTATGATAAATGGAAAACATTGGATACTAATCCAATGTGAACTAGAATAAATAATTTTACAGTTGCTAAAGGTTCCGCAGTAGCATCGTCAAATCAAACGCCCATTGAGTTCATTCTGGGTTCAACTCCCGGCTGCGGAAAATTGTTTAATTCATTTTTGAACCCCCTTTTTAACAAAGGGGTATACAAGATCATTTCATGACAATCCAACTTATAAATTGATATAGTCTTTTAAGTCAAAGGATAAATATGGTATATGTTCCTTTACAACTACATAATGTTTTATTCAGCGAAGGAATCTTTTAACCAGTAGTAAGTATTTCATGATTGGGATGAAAACTTACTAATCCAATGTGAATTCCTCCAGCCATATAAGCACTTCATTTCTCTTCAAGTCAATCAACCAGAAAAACATTCGGTCATTAGTAACTAACCAGAAATAGAAAAGATTTAAAGGCGAACGCATGGATAATTGACCTGACCCCTGTGAAAAATAGTGTTAAGCACTCGAAAGAACAAAAATCTTAAACATCAACTCATTTTTCATCAAGAAAAAAAGTAAACACTCTTTTAAGTTACACTTGAGAGGCATAGGCATGATTAAAACTTCAGAGTCTTACCATCATAAAGCTCCATGTTCGTCCAGGATCGTTGTAGCGAGCAAGCAGACAACCAGTTTTGGGTTTGACACCATCTCGTAGAAGGCTAGACCGGAGTGTTTTCTCTTTCTCATAAACAATTTCCTCGGTAGGTTTTCCACTAAACTTTAATACCGCAGCAGTACCTCCTTCAACTTTTCTCAAGCTAATTCCCTCTTGATTCGGATCTGGCAAACTGGTATATAAACAAATCAGTTCTATTCTATATAAGAAATCATTGGTGGGAAAATTTTTGTGGGTATTTTTTGATTTTACCAATAGCGATATTCACCTGTTCATGTCTTTATCTGACGGAAGAACTATTTGGATGGACACTTTTGACATCTCAGCATCAAATGCCTGAGTAAACACAGGGGTAGTCATCGGTATTTTTTCAGTTGTTGAATTCTTCCCGAATATGTACCTATACAGGTGGTCAAATTACATAAGTAATTATCTAAACCAAACATATTAAAGGAACAAAATACATGTATTATTTGGCCAAAGAACTCACCCAGCAACTGTATTAAATCCAGTTGAGCCAGCCAGCTTTTCACCATCTGTCTCAATGACTATGAATGGGGAGTACCTTCTCACCTATAGTTTAACTTGGAAATGAAATCAAGCCTATTGTAGTACCCTGGCATTTTTTTTTTCCAATATGTAATGGAGAATATATGCCACATGTAGACATGCACACTTTGTTAAGCTCAATAATGTCATGACAAAAAATAGCAGAGTTGCAAGTTAAGATATCAATATAATTCATAATGTTGCGATAAAGTGCAGATGTCAGTGAGAAAGCAAGAAATAATGTAACTATTTCTGACTTAGCCACAACAATAGAAAAAATCGATCACTCTCATTTATCAAAATACTAACAAACCTCATACGCGGCAGTCCTTTTCAGTATCTGATATTTAGGCGTCTCCAAATCTGGAGTCTTGTAGATCCGTAGCTGCAACATATTGTATTACGCACATAAGAACAACAGACATTGAATTATGCACTGTTTAGATCTTCAAGGTGAATACCTGTTTCATTACATCCCATAATCCTTCAAGCGAAAAATAGTCATTTTTCTCTATAGAATCCCAATAGTCCTGCAAATGTATATACACAGAGGCGGAGAGAGGGGATCAACCACTGAATCTTTGCAATATATTATGTGTTTATTTCACGGAAGAGGGAAATCCTACCGCATGGCTGCAGAACTTCCCAGTCGCTGGGTTGATGCCCATCACAGAAGTGCCTGTAAAGACCAATTCTGGTTTCCATGGCAGAAGAATGAACCTCATTACCATTGTCCATCTTGTGGTTATTTCATAAGGTCCTGTCTACATAAACTCAATCAGTCATTGGAGAAAAATGGAGGTCAAGGTTCATTTTAAAGAGACCTAAATTTTAAGCATTACCAACATGACTATTGTCACTGACACCAGAGAAGAGACCTAGCAAACTAAATCTTTAAGAGGTAAGAAAAAGGATAATTTCATATTTGACCATAGATGTCCACAAGAATGCAACATAAGCTGGGGCAGCTAAATTGAACCAACTATATTCTACATTTGTAAAAGTACCTAAGAATTAAGTTATCTATCTCTATATCATATATCTTAGATCATCAAACACATTGTTAGGTCCACTTTTTGATAGCTTAAACTTTTAGAACGGGAGTATCTGTAAGCTCTTTCAAGTCTTCCTACAGCATTTGTCCCAATACATTAGCTTAGTTTGGAGCACTACATTCTTAGTTCTTTCAATTTTGTGCATATTACTGCACTTTGTTTGCAGAGAAAGGGATAACACGTGACAAGGTGCTAGAGCATGTATACAATGTTGACTTACTATGTCAGACTGTAACAGCTCAAGCTTTCAAAGTGGCATTGAGTACAACAATACAGCTGATAGACTATCCGGTTACAATTGTTTTTTGTGTTGGCCTAACCATAGATCCATGATAATATAATACATTTTCTGTTTCACAGAAAGTGACACATTTAAAAGTTTTGAAAACATCGGATAGAATCCTCACAACTTCATTAATGATTATATTATCCAATACTATAATCGCCATCTTAGTGATAGTACTAAATTAGTTTAAACTCTTGTTTCAACACTTTAATCTTTTAAATGTCCTCTAATGCTTCTTAAGAACTTTTTTTTTTGGGGGGTACAAGCTCCTTAAAAACTCTTAGTTGGCTTACTTGCTATATCCATAAACATAAATTCTCTCCATCCAAAAAAAAAAAAAAAGGTCAGATATCTTCTTTTTTTTGTCTCGAAATTAATTATGTTGACACATATATTAATAAAAATATGTGATATATATTCAAAGAAGAAATTTTTTATAAAAATACTCAATTTTTTTATAATTTCAAATATTTTTTTCTCATAAAAGATATATATATATTTTTTTTCATTTAAGGACTTTATATGTTTTAGTCTTTATTTGGGGACGGAGGGAGTAGCACCTCTGATCCCAAATAAAATGACATATTGAAAACTGTGAATCCAACGCTAATGTTTTTGTACTCAAATTAGTACAGAGGGGTTAGTAAATCTTGTATATATGGAATGAGGAACATACCGGTTTAACCCAGTGCAATTGAAAATCAGGGGTGAAGATCTTCTTCAACATTGCAATGTTAAAAAGATACCCACTAATGGTGTCGTGTTTGGTGATGGGGTCCCGAAACTTCACACGTTCATCGTACGCCGTCCGGTCAATCCCCTGATCATCAAAGAGATGTGGAAGATCCTCGTACAAGAAGTCAACCATTGGCTTCACTTCAACGGTTGATTTTGGAGGGCTTTGTTCCACCAGACTCATTCTAATTGCCCGCCTAGAATTGCTTTTTTTGGTTCTACTTAATACTACGGAGCTTCTACCCGTTCTGAAGTGATTGGGATGACAGAAAAAAATGAAGACGGGTTTGGCTGTATTGGGTCGCCGGGAAATGAAAAGATTGTCGGGAACTGGCCGGCAAATAGGGTCAGAAAGACGGGCGATGGCCATTTTGCCCTGAAAGAAATTAGGCCGATGTTTGGGTTTTGGGGGGTAAAGCAAAGTATATTTTGTATATCTTAGCCATAATGGTTGGCTGGCTAGCATTTGTTTCAGTCTTTAGGAGTACACCGGTGGACATTATTACTACTCGTGGTTAGCATTTGATGTGATGTCATCATATCTTGTGCAGTGGTGCGTATTGCCAGAGTTATGAAGGGAAAATTTTAAAGGTCTTAAAAGAGGGGAACTAAAATGCAAGAAGTTTCCTAATTAACAAAAGTGGGTCACTATTAAAACGATTGAGTTTAAAATTTAGATAACGAGATGAAATATTATTGTCCGTGTCGATTATTTTTAATAATTCAAAATGATGATGTATTTTAAATTTTAAAGTAATAAGTTGAAATGAAACATTCCTTTCCGTCCTGACACAGTTTAGTTAACAGAAGGTAAAAAGACTCTATTGTCCTCTCTCTCTCTCTCTCTCTCTCTCTCTCTTATATGGAAACATTGCTTTTGAGTTTTTCTTGAATTGCTTATAGGTTTCTCTAGTTCTTCCGTTTCTGAAATCTTTGAAAAAATCTTTCTCCTTGCTAGGATTTTCTCTCTGTAAAAGTATGAGCATCGGAAAATAGGATTGATGATGGGTTGTTTGTTTCAGGCTTTAATTTGTTGAGGAGAGAGCTAAAGAGGGGTTGTTGTTCATGGAAATGGATACTGTATGCTACTGATTAGACTCCTAGCCCCTTTAAACATTTACTTGTTTGAAATTTTGACTTCATGTAATGATTTTGTTGAGGTTTAACGGGGTTCTCCATCAGTTCTAAATTAGTTATGATTATCAAGTCGTTTCTTCTTCTTCGTTGATTCAGATCCAAGAAGTGATGATATTCACGGGAGAACATTGCCGGGATTAAAGAAATTGGTTTAGGGGCATTTGGGACCTTTTACATCGAAAAAAAAATATTTGAATTTGACTAACTCCACTTTTGGCATGTGCTGAATTGGATTTGATGGGAAATCTAACGGTTCCCTTTTAACTCATTATTTTTTTATTTTAAATTATAAATATTTTTGCAAAACACGTGTAATATTTTAAGTGATTATTTGAATTTTATTCTTTATTTTAATATATTTTTAACTTTTATTTCAATATAGTTCTCATACTATTCATAGCATTATTTCTTTTGTCCCCCATATGTGTACTTGAAAGAATCTCACACATCACTCTTTCATACGAAGACCGAATTGAAAATAAAATAAAATAAAACTTGCATGTGAAATAAAATGAAACCAAACAGTTGGAATGTTTAAGTAAGAAACTAATTTAAGGTAGGGTATTATTTATACAAACAAAATATCTTCATTATTATTACGAATTCGAGCTTAACTCAACTTGTTTATATTAAAATGATGAAAATGAATTAAATTTTTACGATAAAATTCGAATTTGACTCATTTTAAATTTGAATTTAAACATATGAAAGCACGTTTAACCTAATGGAGTTGGAGCTCATTTATGTGGTTCTATCTTTACTAACCATTATCTTTTGTGTCATTCATTTACCTTCCTCTCCCAATTCTAGTTCCACATGCAGCTCTAGTTGCAGTTCCAATTTCAGTCATGTATTCAAAATTAGAGAAGTAAAAAAGGAAAAGAGGGTAGGAACTAGGAAACAGTAACAAAATTACTATATAAAAAGTAGAATAATTAATTTAATTAAACAGAAATTAGGCGACAACAATACCTAAAATTACTAGAAAAAGAAACAGACACTGTGACTTAAACAGACCATAAGTTTTTCCAACATACAGCATTAATCAATACTTGAGATTCTTATCTTCTTAACCAATAATTTATCAAATCTAATTAGTTGATTAATTAGATGATACAGATTGAAACTGCTTGACGATATCATGGTCCACGTGAAATGACTTGGCGAGAACATCTATAGGGAGTTTAGGTTCCGTAAAAAACGGTTCTGCCATCCCTACGAAGCCCTGCAAGTCGGCACTAAAGAACACAAGTGCCTCAGCACTAGCATTTTTCTTCCCAACATTTAGTTGGAAATGAATCATTCCAGGCGGGACAACAAACACATCACCCTCGTTCAGGTTCTTGCTAAAGTAATGATAATCGGGTCCTGACCCGACAAAACCAGCTTTAAGCGTGCCTAGAAGAACATAAACCAATTCAGGGGAACGAGGGTGAAGGTGAAGAGGGTTGACATCCGATGGTCCGAATGAGAGGCGACTCAATCGGATCCCCAAGGTGTTGAGGCCTGGTAGTGTTGCAAACGTCGCGACAGGCAATGGTCCGCCGTAGAAGAAATCTTTGTCCTCAACTTTGGTTGGGTCTTTACACGGCCTTCCGTTAATGAACACTGCCACAATGTACTTGAACAAATTAAGATATATATATAACACGATGATAATTTACTAATTTGAACTTCTTCATAATGATTTAGATAAAATAATGATAAGTCATAATGTTGTATTCGTAGTTATGTAATTTGGATTCCGTGAATTTAGGGACAGTTGATGAATTATCTGTCAAATATTAATTCGTACATGATTGCATATTGATGACTTTAAACATTTAAGTATGCAATTCATATATATTTGTGTGCGCGCACGCACGCGCATGGGGTTACTTACGTGTGCTATTGAGATCAGCAACACAAAAATCTTGAAGAGGAGGGGGTTGATTTGCCATTGATGTAATGGTACATACTGCAAGAATAACGAGGGCGAGGAAGACAATGTTGCGGCTACCCATGGACGATGACTTAATTGCAGATATCTCAGTGAATGAAAATGTAAGAAACCTTTTTTGATTTACAGAAGAGAGGTGAGACATCCTTCATTTGAAGTAAATACTTATAGGGAGAGAATTGCCGTCTCATTTATGTCCTACAACAATGAAAACAGACAAGAGCTTGTTATATTTACATGACTAGTATTCACTTCTTTTTAAAATTAGAGATACCTATGACATTTAATATAATAAATTTGTAAAATTTTAAAATTTTAAAATTTAAATTTAAAATAAATTTATTTTATTTTGATTGATATCAAAATAATTCATTCCAAAAAATAAAGTTCTATTTTATTAATGACAACATAAAATAATAATATGTTACTAGTATACTATAAATATCATGTCATCACTATTAACAATTATTTTATGGATAAATAGAAAAGAAAATTTAGATTTAATATTCTCAAATTTTAAGAATAAGATTCTTTTTATGTGCGTAAGAAATGGAGTATTATATAATATAGCAGCTGCATGTCCCATATCTAGAAAGCCACTCTATATACATATATATATAT
>JAUMHB010107236.1:0-29056 GCA_032359685.1 Pittosporum tobira
ATAGAGTATGCAATTATATTGATCTAAAACTATCATATGCTGCAGGGCTTCTTCTGATACTCAAATACTGCATGATACGTGATTGAACTGACATTAGTATCGTACTTTAGTCTGAAAAGCTGAAATAGATATGACTCTCCTATTAACGACGACTACTCTATCAACACATGCATGACTTGCATCTAATTTGTTAAATATATTATTATTATTAGATAATATAATATTAATTATATTAATATAATTATTATAATAATAAATTTATTATAGTAATAGGATTCTTAGATTTCAAATTGAATTATAATTAAATTATTTATTCTCCAAATAAGTTAACCATATATAAGACTTCTCATGTAATCGTTATTTTATACACATCAATTTTAATATATTATATTTTTATACATAATTCAAGTCATCAGGAATTCAGGATATAAATCTGTGTGTGTGTACTGTGTATATATACACACACGCCCGCAATTAGTGTGTATATATATATATATATATATCGGATTGGAAAAGCGAATATATAATACTCAGAAACTGCTGGCTAGTAGCGCAGTAACATGCATGCATGCATGGCAGCTTATTCTCTTACATTACATTCATACTATACAGAGATGCACCTAAGAGCATATGTGATAGAGATTGTCTCGTATTAGAGTTAGTTAGGATTTTTACTTTAGGCTTAATTAAGATAACGTGATATTAGAATTAGAGTTTTTACTTTAGTCCTAATTAAGATAACGTGATATTAGAGTTATGATTTTTACTTTAGTCCTAATTAAGCATGTGATCCCTGAGAAATACCTTGACGAGAAGACTATTTTCCACCTCAACCCTTCAGGCCGCTTTGTTATTGGTGACTCCCACAGTGATGGTAGTCTCTTATACTTAGCTACTACTATTGCTACGCCTCCAGGACTTGTTAAGGAATTTGGTTCATGGGACAGATTATGACTACCGTTGTTTACCATTGTCTACCGTTGATACTGTTGTATATCAATCAGTTGAAGGTCAAATACCGTTTTCTATCGATCAGTTGAGGGTCGAATACTATTGGGACCAACCCGACTGTTGATCAAGTCCAAACTTCACTTCCAGCTGGGCACACGTCGGCAAGAGTAGATTCATCTAAAACACGGGCAACACGAAGAGTTTGTTTTCTCGTTATCCTCTCCAATGCTTAAGTTAGTGGTGAGATTAAGGTATAATATGCGTATTAAGATGGAGATGATGAGGTTTACCATATGTTTTTATGTGTATTTTTGCAGAGGTTTGGCTCTTTTTTGTGTTGAGAGCGGGATCCCCCCTTTGTGCAAATGAGACGATATTTTTAAACTTAGCCTTGACCCGCAGCCCGATGAAGTAAGCATGGTACGTTTTACTTGAGTTGACAGGGTTATCGAGGTCAGGCGGCTGATTGGACAGCGTCTTGGAACTTGTTTTATGGCCTTTGCGCCGCTGGACCCAAACCAAGCTGAGTCAGGCCCAACTGCTGGTATGAATTAGGCCCACTAGCTGGGAAGGCTTGAACTCAAGGTGCATAGTTTGAAAGTCCTTGACAGCGTTTGTCCGGCTAGACAAAAATGGGTGTCAGCCCCTTCCAGGGGCCGAGAGCCAAGCTCGATCCTTCTTTGGGGTGGGACGAGTCGCCAAGTCTTGAGAGTGACCGATCGTATGAGTTGTCACGTGAGATGCCACGTTTGCCCTGATTAGGGCTAAAGTAAAAACTTTAACCATAATTTGGGATGATCTCCATCAAATACCGTTGTCTATCGATCAGTTTAGGATCAAATAACGTTGTCTATTGAACAGTTTAAGATCAAATTTCATTGTCCATCGATCAGTTGAGGTTCGAATTCAGTTATCTATTGATCAGTTGATGGTCGAATTCCGTTGTCTATCGATTAATTGAGAGTCGAATACCGTTGTTTTCTTTTTTTGCTTATGTAACAAGTTAAAACTTGTTCTATAAGAATTTTAGCTTGAGGGAGATATTAGAGAATAGAATATTAATTATATTAATATAATTAATATTACAGTATTATTATGGTAATATGTTTCTTATGATAATAGATTTTTTATGGGAATGAGTTTCTTATATTTCAAGTTGGATTAAATGTAGGTTACTTGGCCCACAAGTAACATAGTCTATATAAGGCCTCTATATTATCCTTAATTCTGTAATACGTTAATTTAATATATCATATTCTTCTACATGGATTTATTTTTAAGTAGCATATGGTTCAAATTAAGGGTAGCCCTTTTCTTCGATCATTAAGTCATATTATAAGATTCTAAGGGAACAGTTAACTTTTCCAAAGGATTTCGAAGGAAAAATGCATAGGAAATTTCCAGCCTGATCCAAGAACATAAAGCTCTGGTCATATAAATTTGATGAGCCATATTGTATAATTCTGGTTATTCGGCTCGTGCAGATGCTGTGGGAAATAATTCCTTCTTTGTATATAATTATTTTAAAATGTGATGGCTATGATCATAAAAAATGAATTGAGGGACTTTACATGTAAAACTCATGTTCATTTGGACCTTTAATTTGGTATTCTTTAATTTCCTGTATTATAAAAGGGGGAATTTAATTTGGTATTCGAGTAGTTAAGCATTTAAGCTCAAACGGTTCGAGATTTATTCGAAATCGCTCGGTTAAAAGTTTAATTTGAGCTCAATTTGAAATATTAACGATACAATAAGAGCACATTTTAAAGTTTGGTAAATTATTTGGACATTATCAAATTATTTTTTTGTATTGATGTTCGATGGTATTCGCTCGAAAATTTCAAATTACTCAGACTCGATTCATATTTACTCTTGATTCGATAGCTAAATGAGACATATAAAAACTTTATTTCAAGTTCGTTAAATATACGAGTAGAATCTAAACACGTCAATATTCGACTCGATTATGCTCGTTTACGCCCATACTTAAGCTACACCATAAGTAGGTACAATAATGTGCACTAAAATAAATTATCACTATAAAAATAAATTAGCAGGCGGGCATCGAGAAATTATCAATAATATTAAGACATGATTTGGCATAGAATAAAATCTTTTTATTGTATGTTTTTATTAATTTAGATCTCTAACATCAATAGGAACAATATTACTCAAACCTCATCATACAGTATGCAGATAAACCTTACAAATATACTACTACACACACAATTCATTGTAAATTTGCAGTAATACACATCTAAGCACAGATCCGAACAACAAATTATAAATTAATACCTATTTTATTTTCTAAATTCTCAGCAGAAATACACTGAGCTCCGGTCCACCATTACCATCAGGGTTCATCATATAAAACGCTTCCGAGTCACGTGTCCCCACGACTCGTTCAAACCTAGCTCTCATATACAGCAACTCCCCCACCGCGGCACTATCATTCCGACCATCATCCAACACCGGAATCACTCCGGCACCGACCGTCACGTTCTGCACAGTACTAAGCACGCGCCAGTCAGACTCTGTGCACGGGCGTGAGAGGGCGTAGCCACACTTCCTCCCATTGCAGTACATGGTCCACATGGGCTCCTTGAATAGCTTCGTCCGTGGGAAGGTTGTAGGCTGGGCCTTTTCGCATTCCAGTGCGATCCTCACTAGCCCCGATGACATTTCTTTCACTAAAGATGAAGTTGAGATTGCTAGTTCGATGAGTAACACGGGTGCGGATCGCGAGTCGTCCTGAACCGAGAAGCTGACGTGGCCCCTCCGGTTGCCGAATAGAGTGCCGGTGACTTTACGGCCCAGTGAGGGCGTGATGAGTTGGGAAGGTAGGGTTAGCCAGCCGCAGGTGGGAAGGACTGCGGGGAAGGAGATGAAGTGGATGAGTGATCGGAGAAAGGCGGAGACCGTGACGCGGGTTTTGGAGAGGCAGTGGAAGACGGCGGGGGGGCCTTTTTGTACGAGAGGTTTGTCGGAGATGATGTAGAGGTCGTTGGGTTCAGGTATATAGGACGAGGTTGATCGCATGTAGTTTGTAGGGATGATCTTGCTGCTACTGTTGCAGCTACTCGTTCGAGCTATGTCGAATTTCATGGTTTGATGGAGAGAGAGAGAGAGAGAGAGGAAAGAGGGAATATAAAAGGGAAACTGTGGAGCCGTGGAGGTTTGTGCTTCAATGGCTGACTGCTTATGATCATTTATACACACCTAAAAATTTAATTTAGTCTCAAATAAAATATACAGATAGGAAGTTACTCAATTATAGGTGTTACCTTTTTTCTTTTCTTTTTATTTTTTCCTTTTCTGTTTTTTAAAATAAAAAATGAAAGTCTTGCTCTTTATATGTTTTCTAACGCCTAGTACGTGTTACCTTAAATGTTATATGCTTATATGTTGTACCTTAAAATTGAGAAAATTAATATTTACACTCTTAAATTCTTCACTTATATTTTTTAAAGTTCATATTATTACTGTATAAAAAATAAAATATTTCATATTATATAATAAAGTTAAATTATACTCCGTATGTTAAAGTTATATAATGTTTTGTGTGAGTGCAGATAATAATCTAGAAGAGTTGGTTGAATAAATTGTTAACTTTTTTATGATTTTGAAATATCTCTTAATTAATATTTGTCGACATTAATTATGCATATATGTAATGAATTATAACATAAAATAATGAAAACAAGGAAGGAAATTACTAATCACACAACACTGTAATGTATAGTGGGAGTTACTTTCCTAGTCCACTCCCAAGTTCCCTCTCTAAGCTTTAGCTTCCTAACAGTTTTCGGTGGATAAATTTTTTACAAATTATGTGATTTTTTCTTGTACAAGAAATTACCTTTTTTTACTCAATGATTCAAATTAAAGACCCAATTTTTAGAATCTTTTCAATCTTCTTTTGGACAAGAGACCATCTTATCTTCTTTAAAAATCCAAACAATTCAACCTTTACAATAATTCTTTTTGATAAAAAGACATTTGAATGATAAAAAGAAAACTTCTATGCTAAGAAAATTACATCAATAAAGTTGTGCTCACTTCTTAGATCGAACAGATACAAGCCTAATAGTAGATGAAGATATTCTCTCAAAATAAATATGAGATAATAATGTAGAGAGAATATGAGAAGATAGTGAGTTTATTTATGTTAAAAACATATCTCCAACGGACAAGAAATCTTTCAATAATGGCTATAAAATCTTTGAATAACAATCATAAAATATTTCAATCATGACCATAAAATAACAGCCATAAATATTTTCATAACAGCCATAAAAAAAATTTACAATAGCCATAAGATATTTTTATAACAGCTATAAAATCTTTTCATAATGGTCATAAAATCTTTTTGATATATAAATAATATTTTTAAGATACATATAATATATGCAAGATGTAGAGAATAATAAGTAATATTATTTTATAAAAGATAAAAATATATATTCCAAGAAAAAGTATTTTAATAATAGAATAAAATATTTTTCTAAATAAGTAAATATATATTTCAAGTTTGCATCTTTTGGACCATAGCAAACACACTTATATGAAAAATTTTATGAGTGGGAGTAGTCCGAATTTAGTCCTCAATCTTCCAAACTTAAATTAAATCATTGTCCATTATCAAGCATAAGTCCTCCATACATCTTGACTTATTGAATAAGAAATCATCAGTTCTCAATATATTAACTTTTATTTGACTTGATAAAATTATTGATTTCTCTTAAATATTCATGTATGAACTAGAATAATGTTTGTCATTATCAAAATAAAGATAAATATATTGAAATGCCCCAACATTTCGCCTCAAATCCTTGTGACTCAAACTCGATTATTAACGATGATTCGAAAAGTACAAGAAGTTGAGACTTAATTGCATGTGAGAGTAGAAAGATTAGATTAAGTTTTTTTTTTTTTTTTTTGACTCTTCTAAAATTCTTTAAATTTAATTTTACAAATTTCAATCGTCCATTTAAAATCAAGATGTGTAACACATTGAAGATAAAATGTGGAGTATTTAGATGGCATGAAGGTAGTATTCATCATCTTTTTACAAATCAAAAATTGAACAACAAAATTACTCAATTTGGGTAATTGAGATAGCCCTCAGCATTTTGAAGTCGCATAAAGATAAATTAATTATCCACTATGGTGGAAGAGAAATAGGTCGAAAGTGACATGGAGGTGACGAGCAATGTAATGAAGGTCAATGCAAAATAATATGAGAGGCTACTTTGTCAACATCACTGTGGATTGGTATTTCAATGCTTTAGTTAAATCAATGACGTTTTTATTTTCTACAATCCACTAATTAATTTATCGTTTGATTAAATTAATTATTGGGGTCGGTTCCAAGCTAATGCATGCTTGGAGACATGGCCAATCAAATTGGTGGCCTACAACTTTGACGGCTAAAGTTGACACGATATTCTTGGCCACGTGGAATTTACCATCACCACAATTCCACAAGCAGTCATCACTATCTTTTTTATAAATCATATTGGACAACGTATTTCATTAATATTATTTTAAAAGTATTTATTTTAATTAATTTTAAAAATATATAAATTAAATAAAATTTATTTTAAATTTATTTTAAAAAATAATAAATAAATATTTTTTTAATTTTATTTAATTTGATAAATAAGTTTTAAGATGTGACTTCCTCCTTTGCATGACTTTTTAATCCTCTATTATGAATAAAACAAAAATTAAACCAAAAAAAGTTAAGAATACTTGATTAAATTAATGTTGTAAACGTAGAAAAACATAGCGTTCGTACATAACTGATGTAACCTGTAATTGATATGTTCGTGGAATTACGTGTGTCGAGGAGTATTAAGATTTCTATATTCTGACTTTATTGAAAATTATAAGTTGAGGAAAGGTCTCTCTGATTACAAAATGCCAAATAAATTATAAATAAAATGTTTTAACTTCAAGCCTCAATGGGAAACTATAACTACATTATCAACCATTCATAAGAATATATTATGAGTGTGTGTGTGTGTGTATATATATATATATTTATTTATTTAATTCTTAATACATGAACCAACTCCAAGAACCCAAGTCCCTGTAAAATTAATTTTCTTTAGAGATGAAAATGTCCACACCTAAAGTTTGCTTTGGATCGAGTATATTTAAGTAATAATTAAGTAATTGATTCACATTATTTCCCTGCGACGAACCCCTTGCACTCTACTTGCAAATTTTAAAAACTGTAGAAAATAAAAGAAAAGAAAAGAGAGAGAATGACATATATAAAAGAAAATCAGAGACATTATTAAGTTGCTAGTACCCAGAGGCACATATTGTGTGTGTGTGATAAAAAAAAAATAAATAAAAATTAGAAAAAGATATATGAGGAAGAAAAAATATTTTAAATACAAAAATTTATTTTTACTAAAATGAAACCAATTTTTTCAGAAATTATCTCCATGCGGCTTTCTCATATAGATATTTGACGCACGCTTTTTAAAAAAAAAAAAAAAAAAGAGTCAAAATAAGAATGAAAATAATCCCATTTTATCTTCAAAAATTTTCCTCTTCAAAACGAAATGATTTCAATGGAAAGTGTAGACACAAAGATGATATTATCCACTCGTGTACTCTCTCGTTTATTATAATTTTATTGAACAATGACTTGATTTGTTCATTCACCTACTCATGTACGTCCCCATCCCAATCCTAAATAAAGAATAACGACAAAGGTTAATGAAATATGTTTGTTTGGAGATTTTAAAATGGAGGATTAATTTTAAAAGGGGTTTGTTGTATACAGTTATTTGTTAGGAAAGAAAATATTGATAAGACAAGTGCTTGAAATTTAAATTTAATTTAAAATTTTAATTAACAGATTTAATGTCCATTCATATCTTCGTATTATTAATTATTGACCAACCACTTGGATCTGTATAGAGTTTCACTATTAATTCTAATGCCACATGTTGGAAGACGATTAAAGGAACTTGCACGTCACATACGCACACATGAAATATTATTACATATATTTAAAATTTTAACAAATCTAAAAATTTAAGTTAATAAGTCTAACACTATTCATATATATTCTTTTTTATTTTTATTATTTGTTGATATAAGACTTAACTTACTTGCGATATTTCATTATTTATCTAATTCGTATGATTAATTAGTAGGCACACATTTATATATAAAGGAATATTTTGAATATAATGAATTTACTTGTGAACATCACAATCTCAATTTTAAATCCATTAAATTAGTGAAAAGATGACGTGATTATGTTGGAATTTGATGTGCGTACTCAAAATAAGCCAAGGCCTTCAAGGGTGTCTAAGTTTGACACAATTTATTTTATTAAGTTATAATTTATTTTTAAAATATTTATTATGAAAAATAATTTATAAGTTGAATGTACAATATTTTTAATTTATTAAAAAATAATCAATACATTTTTATAATTTATAGTTTATAAAAATTAATTTAAAAATTATTTAAAAATAAGTTCTAAATGTTACAATGGCGACATTACACTATACTACCCCTTAAAAAAAAGGGACAATTGACTCTTGAGCACATCTATGTCAAATGGTCAAGTGATGTAATCGTTATACTAGAGAATAGAATTAGAAAAAAGACACACCAATTAAATTAAATTTCCTCAGTAATAAATTAATTCCGCGGTTTGTTTGTTGTATCTAACCGGGAAGGATTGAGCTGACTACTCGGTTTATAAAGATAGTTAACCGTTGGAGGAAAATTTTCTTACTTTCTTTGATTTCTACGAACTTCTTATTTCTTTGATTTGATCTTGCATATTCTTAATTATCCATTACAAAAGATAATTGTTATAAATTATTAATTATGATGTTGATCGGACCAGAATTATAGACAAAACTACAAAAGAGGTGGCTCATAGATTCACCAACCAAAATGACCTAAACATATTTTAGCAATCCTCAACAAATTATCATTGTTTTCTAACTCAAACTCATTTAACGCTTAACTCAAAACGACTCGAGACTCGTTTAATCATTATGAGAGTTTATATAACAGTATAAATAATAAACATAATATAATAGTAAATTATATATTAAATAATATAAGAACAAAATTATATTACTATGACTTGAGAATTATGGAGTACATATAAGGTCTTATATATCTAGGCATACTTAGTGCCTATTTGGTTCCAATTTTTTGAAGTGATTATAATTTTTTAAAAGTTATAATCACTTCAGAGTTCTGTTTATTTCAGCTTATTCAACAAGTTGTTTTTAGATTGTACAAGCTGCTAAAGCACATAATAATCACTTTTAAAAAGCTAAGTTTCAGAAACTTATTCAATAATCTGTTTTTAAAAAAATTACACCAAACAGAACTAACCACTTATTCAATAATTTGATTATTAAATAATCTATATTCTGTTTTCAAATAAACTGTACAAAACGAGCTCTTAACTTGAGAATCAAGTTTACTTATGACCAAGTAACCTCCTATTATTCTGAGATGAAAACTAATTAATTTTAATACCATAAATACTATAATATTAATACCATAAATACTAGAATAATAATATTAATATTCTCTAACAAATATATTTGATATTCGGATTCTTTTATTTCCATACAGTTGGGTATGTTGGACCACGTACTTCTTTTTTCTTTTTTTTTTGCAGGCAAACCACTACAAGAGAGTAGCTATACGGCGGCGACGAGATACGGCCACAGGCGTAAAAAACATTTGGCGTAAGGGGCGTATGCCGGCGGGTATTCAGAGTGTATGGAGATTTGACTATATAATTAAATCTAAGAAAACATAATAATTTTCATTGATGGAATTGTGTATTTGTGATTCGGAGGAAAAAACGCATATAAAAATAATATATCGAGCGAGTAACGGACCACCGTTAATGGATTAATACTCTAATTTTTTACCAAATTGTTAAGCTATAAGTTATTTAATTGTAAGCCCATAATAATATATGTTTGTATATGTTAAATATGATATTAATATTACTTACATAATATTATTTACATATTTAATATATAGTTAAGTCTATATAAAATAAATAAAATGTATTTAGACACAATCTGTCATACTGTATAACTAGGTCTGATTCAGTCAAATCCAACAAAATTGCCTTGTAATTAAACAGTCAAAATTTATCTGATTCAACACTGGTAATTGAATATGCTATGAAAAGAGAAGATCGTCTACTACCATCAGAAAAATGGAAAAAAAAAAAAAAAAAAAAGTAGAGGAATTAAGATGTTCTAGCTTAATAAAAATTCAGCAGAAGTACTCCAAAAGTAATTAAGATGTTACTGTGAAGGCATTTGACTTCTAGATTCATTCAATTCGAACCCAATTCAACCTTGGGTATTTTTCGCTTTTGATAAGCATCGCCTGCAGATAACCTGTAACAAAATGCATTATGAGTCGGTATGTTTTAAGGAACGAATATATATAATTTAGCAGGAATTAATTAATTGTAAAATAAAATAAATACTACTAAATACTGTAGCTAATTATGTACCCCAAGCATAATGAGGTGTCTGAGACTCGTTCTTTCTCTGGTCTGGAGTGACAAACAATGCTTGAACTTGCAAAGGCGTTCCTCCTTTCAATGGGATAGCTTTCATGACATGGCGTTGTTGGGTTGCGCCGAAGCTCCTCGATCTAAATACACATGTTTGGGATTAAATTTAAATTTAAAAATAAAAATAAAAATGAATTAACATCCTAATAAGTGATGAAAAAGAAAACTTGGGAGTAACTGCAAGATTTTCAGCTTTCAAAAGCTTACCTGTTCGCGCAAAGTTCCGTTTTCCAGCATGGCCTTTTGTTCCTAAAATAATAAAAAATAAATAAATAAATAAGCTATTAAGTTTGTGGTAAGAGAGTTATTAATTAATATTTGACATGACAACCTGCTCTTTATTGTTCCAATTTTTCTTAGGAATTAAGCCTGCTAACTAGTTAAAATGAGTCGCTTAAAAGTGTTACCAAAATTTTTATTTTGCCCTGGAGGTAAATAAAATATATATTTTTTTAAAATTATTTTATTAGATTGCCGTTGGCAATGAGGAATAGGGGCATATTAGTTGGATTCTGCATCACATTATACTGCTTAAAAATGTTAAGGTGCAACCTATTTACCTGCAATCTGGATTTCTCAACCTGCTCCATTAGTATTTGCTCCTGAAATGGAGTAGATAACAAGTAAAGATTGTATTTTCTGTTACTACATCAGTTCTAAAATTATATAGATAGTTTTGAGTGTTATCAAACTAGGGTTGTAAAATCTTAAAATTTAAATTATAATATAAATTATTTAAAATTTTAAAGTTTGTATGTAATAGTATTTTGTATGTAGTTTATAACATTGATTTTGGTACCAATTTAAATAAAATAAAATAAAATAAATTTACTTCAACTTTAAATTTTATAATTTTACAAATGTACTACATTAGAAATTTAAAACATATAAATATCTTTAATTTTGAAACTGGGGGAATAATAAAAACGTTGTAGTATTGATACCAAGGTAGTATAGTATATACCTTCCGTTCCTTAACGGATAGTATCCCTTCATTTAGCTGATGCTCCAACTTCTGCAACTCTCTGAAGCACAAGCCTTCCAGCTCTTTTCCCATCATCCTCCTTCAAAATAAGAATTTATTAAATTAATAATCAAGAAATGTTTGAGATAGAATTAAAACAATATTTCCTTCGAACACCCAAAGAAGTAATGCATGGAGAATATTTAACTTACTGGTAAACCTTTCGAAGCCTTGCAATCTCAATTTTCATGGCATCTAACTCAGGCTGTGAATCATGCTGGATATAACAAAAAAAAGTCCAATTAATTTTCGAAGTTTAAAGATATATGGGTCTCACTCCAGTATAAACATTTTTATTCGATGTATTACATGTTGTGATGTTAAACTTGATGATGTTGTATCATTTTATATTAACCTCAATATATAAAGATCGAGACTCTTTTTAGAACAAATATATTTTTATATATAGAATTATTTTTGTGGAACGGAGGAATCATGGTGGATAAAATTACAGGAAAAATATAAATTACCTCAGTTACATTCTCAACTGAAGGAAGTTCCACAGAATCTGGACTTTTGTTGTATCTTGCAATAATTTGTTCCATGCTTCAAAAAAAGAAAATATACTCAATATACGTATAAGACTACGGCATGAATAAGAAAGCTAGCATATTGCATTGCCAATGCATAAAATGGCAATTTTGTCGTGCCTTAATGCCCTAGAAATTGTTATGGTCCCTCTGTCCCAATTTAAGATGATCATTTTTTCTTTTCTTTTCTTTTTGTCTTTTTTTTTTTTACAAATTTCGAGGCCAAACTTAAGACATACCGTAATATCTTTAAATGTATTACTGGTATTTTATCTATTAAATAATTAAAATACCATAAATTAGAAATATAAGACTATTATACTGAAAACGAAATGCTCATTTTTTTTTCTTTGGTTTCCCAGTAGTGTCGGGACTTTCATTTGTCTCGACTAATTACTCGAGCCACGTCGAACACACGGATTGTGTGGGTAGAGCTCTCCCAACATAATCTACTTCATCCAATACTCAAACTCGAAACTTCATATGGAGCATCGAATTTCTTATGTATCCGACCAAAATTATGTTCATATTTAATAAATGCTTAAAGTAAACAAAAATTGGGGAAGAAATCAACTTTTTTCAGTGGGCTGAGAGCGAGCGCCTAGGTGAACGATGTGACGTGGTTATGTGGGCCTCTACTTGCTCCAGGTTACTCTTGGGCAATCGCGATATACTTGTCCAACTTGTTGACATAGCACACACCATATGGTAATGTGGCCCATATGGTTTACAAGTTTAAGTCTAATGGTAATTCGAGCCGACCAGCTCAAGCTTTGGCTCAAAATTAAATTGTAGTAATTGATCTTTGCATTTCATATTTATTTATTATTATTATTATAAAATTAAAACATAGTAACTTTTATTTACAATAAAATGCAAATGAAAAAATTTACAATGTAAAGTATCATTTCATTGATTGTTACCGTAGATTTGCCTTGTGCCCATTTTCTTATTATATTGAACCCAAATAACATTGAATTTGGAGAATTGTTATTTCTACAAAGGTTACTGTTAATAAAATCTTCATAAGTTGGTGGAATATCAACCCCCACTTATTTCTCATATTAGAGAAAAATTTATAAAATTAACAAAAAGTCATGAGAAATTAGCGATTCCCAATGAAAATTAATGGAATCGCTGGAGTTTGTTTGTTCACAAGTTCTGATAGACTTCTCTAGGTCCCAGATGAACATTAAACTTTCTAAAGTTATACTCCCTCCGTCCAAAAAAAAAATGAGACTTGACTTATCATTTTGTGAGACAAAATGATGAGTCAAGGCTCATTCTTTTTTAGACAGAGGGAGTATTACATTTACACACTATTTTGTTTTATTTCATAAGCAATTTATGAGCCACCGCTTGTGTTCCTAACCAAATCATAGATAATTAAGGTCAGTACCTAGAACACCAATTAAATAGATTTTTATTCGTATTGTATCATTATTTCATAAAAGAAGTATCATTTCAGGAATATTATCAATATATTTTTCATTCCATCATAGAATTAAATATGAGGAAAAACAAAAAAAAAAAAAAAAAGAGAAAGAACTAATCAACATTGATAGGTTACTTAGCAAAATAAATAAAACATACCAGGAACTAGAGAATTCATAGAGCTTCCCTGTGCTAGAAAAAATGATAATCCCGACTTGAGCGTCGCACAAAATCGACAACTCCTTGGCCTTCTTGAGCAACCCCGACCGGCGTTTGGAGAAGGTGACTTGCCGGCTATTGATATTTTCTATCTTCTTGATCTCAATTTTCCCCCTCCCCATTATCTCAAAGACTTAAACTGAAGAAAAATCTCTGAGACATGATAATAATATATATACATATATAGGGATGCTCTGTGTATTTATCTTTCCTGAGGAATTCTTGGGTCCAATCTAGGTAAGTGTTACTAAATTTGGATGATAAGATTAAAAGAAAAAGATAACTTTACTATATATAAAAGATATTTCAAAAAATGACAATGTCAATTTCAACTTGCACATGTCTTTGCTAATATTGGAAATCCGATTCATAAAAGTCACTCATAAAGTCATAGAATGGAATCAAATCTTGTGGGGGACATCTTCATAATTCGAAATATTGAATTCCTAAATTCGTTTAATTTAATTGCTAAAATTAATTACTACTATATATTTAATAAACTAATATTAATTTAAACCATAGGAATTGCTAGTGTTAAATTTATAATATTTGAAAATACTATGTTGTTGCTTCTTCTCTATGTAAATAGGCACGTGAACATTATGTAAGGAAAAATATTAAAATATCAATTTTTTTAATTATTTCCAATTGAAAGCACATGTACGTGCTTGACGACGGATCTATAAATGCATAGAATAAAAAAAGACGGGGCCAGTTTAATTTGCATGTAAAGCAAGCTGTTGTATTGCCAAACACGTCCTTGCCATGTTTGTCCTAAAGGACCTAAACGAATACAAATATATGTACTTATATCATTCCGTTCATAGAAAACTCCACGGTTGCACATGTCTCTTTTTTGGGTTTTGTTTGGTTGAATTATTTGGGTCCACCTCCCAATAAAGGACGTGTTACTAATTTTAGAAGATGGGTTAAAAAAGTTAACAACGGGCTTACCACACCTAGCAAACACCATCAAATGGCAAATACCAATTACTTCCTGTTTCTATTTTGGTGCTTATATCACGAAGGATCGGTTTGGATGCTCACGAGGGAAATAAATGTTTTTGGCACATTTTGAAAGATATGATCCACCTTCCCCCCTTTTTTTCTTTATTTTGGATGTACATATTATCAATAACGCACACACTAAATCTATTAAAATAATAAAATTATCCTCCTAATAAATTAAAAATTAAACAACACAATAAATAAAGAATAAAGCACGAATGGTTAGCTCAATTTAACATATTTAGCATGTTAAATTATAATTATAGAATGTGAAAGTATCAAATTCTTTTAGTTTTCCTATTATATATAATTCTTGCAAATGAGCTTTTGAAGGGAATCTTTACTTGCATTGAAATCAGGCTTAATTTCCTTGCTATATCGAGTAAAATGGTTGGGCTGCCAAACACGGCTTTCCTCAATTTGTAAAATAATAATGTGAATATTCAATCGGTTATGTTTAGAGCGTGAAAACTCATACTATCTCATTCTTAAAAATAAAATCACAATTTTTTGAACAATTTTCAACACATATTTTAAAAGTTTTAAAAATCTATATTCACATTATATATTTAATATGTTTTTAGCATACTAGAAACTACAACATACAAATACATTAAAAATATAAAAATACATAGAAAATATAATACGTAAATATATTTATTTACAACTACTTAAAATTTATACCAAAAATTATCAAAAAATGTGACTTTTTTTTAAAGGACGTAGAGAATAGAAAATATACCAAAGAATCTTTGGTCCAATAATACCCGAACTTTACCCATGTGAGAGGTCAATGGTTCAAACACGAGTGTGTGCATGAGTATATTTTAATATTATTGAATTAAAAATAATAATAATAATAATAAAAAAGGCATAGCTATTGTTGGCTTTCCTTTTTTATTTTGTATGCCTACTACGTAGGCATCTCGAAAGTTGATGTGTGGGACGGAGGACTCTTTTTTAAAATCCGTCTTGTTAAAAAACTCTATTTCCGTATCTTATTTGAACTCTATGAGACTGGGAGCATGGGGGTTCTTAGCGGATCCAAGCGGAACTGAAATAGATTTCAAGCCGTAACACTAGTTGAATTAGACGAAGAGGTGAAAAAAATAAATTTGACATGTTAATTAAAAGGACAAAAGTAATACTAGTAATTACAGTGAAAATTCATAGATCAAGACTATATATATATATATATATACAAGCTATTTTATTACATAACATATAATCAAGACTAATCGAAATGGGTTTGAAAAAATGACCTAAATGCCATAACCTACCCTAAGCTTTTAGGATGGATTATGACAGATTCTAGATAGAAATTAGGATCGGGACAAATTACCAGACCTACTTAGAGGAATAGTGTTGGGGTATTTAGAAAAAATAAATAAATAAAAGATAATGTTGATGTCATTTCAATTAATTTTGAGGTTAAATTAGATCCTTGTGAACTAAAGGGCTCAGTATTTATGCTTAAATGTAAATTTATAATGGGTTTTAGGTTTCAACAATTCAACCGGTGATATTATAAAATAAATTTTAAATTTTTAACTATAAATACTTGAGTACCAAATTAACTATAAAAGCAATGATGTAATATACTAGTACCATCAACAAAACCCATCTGATATTTGACCACCGCGATAAGAGACACTATATAGATATTTTTTTTTTCTTTTAAAAAAATAAAATGAAATTTTCGTTTTCTCCAACGAAGAACAAGGTTGCCATAAGATGTTTTGATGATTTTTTTTAAGTAAACGTGACAATTGAGTAATTATATTATGGATATGGATTTTACTCATGGGTAGATTTAGTCACAGGGACATGCAAGGTATACAAACATAAAATGACTTTAAAAAAAAATTAAAAAGACAAGAAAAAAAAAAAAAAAAAACCCATATATTAACCGCTATGATCAAAACCTATGTAAACGTATAAGATTTCAATAATCAAATATGTCATGTATTTTATAAAAACAAGTTGCACAATTCTGTAAAGCATAATATGGTCTTCCTCTAACATAAAGTTCATTTCTGCCCAATCTCTTCGCCATTATGAATGAATACACAAGCAGAAAATCATGTAAATTCATCACTCAACGATAGCTAACTTTTAAAAAATAAAAACTTACACGGATAATCCTTGATATCCACATCTTTTTTTTTTTTTTTTTTTTTTTTTTTTTTTTAAAAGAAAAATATCCACAAGTTGAATACAAAAGTAGCGTGTAAAATTATATGTGAATAAATTTTAAGAAATGTGACATTAAACTGATGAGATCAATTCATTCTAAATTCTTAATGGTTGGTATCACTACTTAGCTTGTATATGTGGCATTATTATAGTTTTCAATGGTTTCATACTCGAAAGTAGAAAGAAAAATGATGTTTGACTAATTGCACTTCAAATTTCTCTATTATCGCATTCTACTATAAAATAAAATTTAAATTATAATCTTATAACATGGTATAAATAATATTCTCGTAGAAGAGTAAGTGCAAATATCATTTCAATGAATAACATGAACACCATAAACTAAGCAAACTAAATATTTTTGCTGTTTTTTTTTTTTGGGTACCAAGCATTTTGTTAATTATAGTATTTTATTATTATTATTTTTTTTGCTTTTTTGGGTACTAATCAATGATATATCTTCTTTCATGACAGATTATCCATTGTCCACACCGACAAAACACAAAAATGGCGCCAGTTTTCTTGGCCATTAACGGAGCCTGGTCCACGCCGTACCATCCATACCCAAAACGAGCACCTCGTATCCCTCGAAGCCCAAAACAAACCAGAATTCTTGACCCGACCCAACCTTCAGTTTAGATCTCGACCATCGGACAGGTTGATTTCCTCTGGTAGACAACGGTTGAGATTAGCCCGGAGTATGAGACCCTACCAATTTGAATTCGAAACAGTAATAACGTTAACATTCCCTAGCCTTAGCCTCGGGTCTGAACCTAATCTTTCCTTCTTTCTAACCGAATCAAAAATATATGAAGTGATTGTAACTGTATCCTTGTCACATATCAACTGATACATTGAATCTCTTTCTCTTAGACTTGGATTTTAGGGTTTTGTCCCTCTCATTCTGTTTAGGGTTTCCAAATTGATTTTTGTATTCAATTAATGGAATCTTCTACAGCAAGAACTCAACATGACTTGAATTTAGCTTCAAGAAAAGCTGAAGAAGCAGGTTTAACAATTACTTATTTATATTGTTCGTTCATTTTACTGCATGTATTTATTGATTTAATTTGTGAATATGAAGGTTGGAGAAGATTCCAAGCTACTCAATGGCTAGAGAGCTTAGTGGGGTCCCTTGGGATATCAAATCAGCCATCGGAGGGAGAATTAATTTCTTGCTTGAGAAGTGGTTTGATTCTCTGCAATGCAATTAACAAAATTCAACCAGGATCAGTCCCTAAGGTAAACTATATACTCCTCTCATGAGTCTCATGATTTCGTGAAATCAATAATTTAGAACTGATGTGAATTCGTTTTATTTTAATCGATACAAACTTGAATATCGTAAACTATATAAAACATACTAATAATTACAAAATTTGTTGCACAACTTAAAAAGAATCGCATCAATTTTCAATTTTGGTATTCACAAATAAACTTTAAAAAGTAAAAGTGGCAAATTTATTTATTTATTTATTTATTTGCGAAAATGAGGAGCATCTAATCTGTGTTCGGATACGAATAGTGTTTCCATATTAGTTAGCAGCTCGGTACTAATTTTTAGGTGGGTCCTGATTGTTTTGGGTCTATAATTCGATGTTAGGTTGTGGAGAATCACTTGCCTTCACAATCACTTCTCTGGGATTCTCAGCCATTACCAGCTTATCAATACTTTGAGAATGTTAGAAACTTTTTGGTAGCTGTAGAGGAGTTGAAGCTAACAACTTTTGATGCATCTGTCCTTGAAACGGTATATTTCGTACACCATTGTATGCTTTTCATATTTGTACACAGAAAATAGCCCTTGTGAAGATTTTTTTATTTTATGAATTTCATCAGGAAAATTTGGAAGCTGGATCATCAGCAAAGATAGTTGATTGCATTTTAGAGCTTAAAGAATTCCATGAATGGAAGCAGATGAGTGGAGGAAAGGGATTTTATAAGTCCCAGAGATCACCTCTGGTTATACGTTCTGTGGGTAGGATTCATAAGCCCGTTGTAGGGGCAGGCTCTTTGGACCCTCGTAGGCAATTGGATATGACTTCAAGCAGCATTAAAGAAATACCTGTCGAGAGTGAAAGCCAGAAACTTGAAGGTTTTGATGGTTCCTCTGCCTATTTAATTATGCATCTACATTCTAGACGGCTAGACGCTAAATGCACTTGGCATGCAATTTTGGCAGCTCATATTTTATTTTGATATAACGCTATCTGACAAGAACTTTACACGACATTAATGTATCCCCGTCGTGCAATTTTGCTCATAGTATATGCAGACCTAATTAATATTTATTTATTGATGTTACATGATTTAGAAATAAAAGGATATCGCATTTTGTTCCATGTATTTTCCCCAAATGGAATTGTCTTTTCCTTCTATAATTTCCTTGATATTTATTATCACATTAATTTTCCAGAGTCAATTGTTACAGCTATTGCTGAAAGAATGGTTGGAGAAAAGGAAAACATGGACAATAACCTTCTCGCTTCCTTTCGTAAGGGGAATCCGGTATATATTTGTTATATTGATATATCATACTTCACTTTGATATTAGTCTTTGTTTTTTCATTTGTTGATAAGTTAATTTGATTTTAGTGTTAGATATTTTAAAGAATATTATTGATGTGAAGTAGCTTACAGGATGCAATCAAGTCATTACGCAAGATTGTGTCAAGCTGTTTGGAGGAACAACTTCCAAACAGATTCCATGAGGTGAGCTGGCAGGGTAACTTAATAGTTTGGTTTGTTACCTTTTCCCTTCATAAAAGCTGTTATGAGCCTTCCAACATTAACTTCATGTTTCAACTAGTTAAAACCAATCCTAGATGATGTTTTGAGAGAAGAAAGTACCTTCATCACCCATTCAACAACTACATCGGTGGGGAATTCATCTGTTCTTGGGGCCGGAAAGGTAATTTTATAATTATCTCATTAGAACAGGGTTTTAATTCTGTTAACATCCTGTTTAACTTTCTTCATTGCAGTGTTGTAAAGCTTCCTTCAAGAAGGGCTACTGCAACCACCAGCAGCTATTTCAGATGCAAGAAAGAGAACTATTGGTAAGATTTACATAAATGTACTCATAGAAGTCATGCGAGTGGGTCTCTTATTGAATTCTGTTCTGGAATGCATCACCTGAATTTCAATTAAGACTAAAGTGCTGAAGACTTTGTCAAAGTAAATTAGATTTTCTCATACTCTACTAAAGAAAATATTACTTTATTACATTTCCTGTTACGTTTCAAAATTGCCTAGCTGCTAAAATTGGATTACAACTGATCCCTTTACATTTTTCCATATATGGAAGAGTTTTGAATTCCTTTTACCGAAGTGAGGTTAATGTTTAGCAAAATATTTGATACCTCAAAAAGAATATTATTGACGCAATCAATAATATTCCTATTCTTCCATGGAAGTTTGTATTTATCAATAAAAGATTTATCAGGCTACCTGTGCAGCTCATGATTATGTCTTCATCGATAATTAAGCTTCTGGAACATCTTTGTCTTGCAGAATCTTAAGTCAGTGATGTCAAGAACAAAGGAGGAGTTTGAAGACTTGCAGTCTCAGTTTCAAAAAGACATGAAGCAACTAGGTACATAGTGACAAAAATGAATTTGAATAAGAGTGCATGTTGGATGTAGTCAATCAAACCTTATTAAGTTATTAGAGTCCCCATTGTTGGAGTCTCCTGATGTGTTATGGAGTTTATCTAGCTTTAGACTCCAAATAAATGTTTTGCACCTGTTAACCAAGCAAAATCATACATTATATCATTAGTTTGAAAATTTCCGTAAGATCATAATCCTTGAAAAAGCTACAATAAGATTCTTATGCTTTACATTTGCCAGGGAGACAGGTGCAAGAGATGTCTACAGCAGCTCTTGGGTACCATAAAGTTGTGAAAGAGAATATGAACTTGTACAACATGGTTCAAGATTTGAAAGGTTAGAGAATTACTAATTCATAAAAGTTCATTGTATTGATAAATATGTTTTCTACATCATTTTTGTTCTTTTTCTAAGCAAAGCTAGTTTTTTCGGAATATGATTTTTTTTTCAGGAAGTATTAGAGTTTACTGCAGAATCCGACACTCCGTTAATGCTGAAATGAAAAAAGTGGTTGATTTTATTGGAAAGGATGGTTCCCTGGCTGTTTTAGACCCTTTGAAACCCAAGAAAGATGGAAGAAAAGTTTTCCGATTTAATCGTGTATTTGGCCCAACGGCTACTCAAGGTAAATGCTGCAACACATTTTACGAGGCTAAAGTTTTTGCCTATTTAATCTTTTCTCTTCCTTATAAATTTTTCCTTTTTCCCTCTCAGATGAGGTATTCAAAGATACCCAACCATTCATCAGGTCTGTTATGGATGGTTACAATGTGTGCATTTTTGCCTATGGTCAAACTGGATCTGGAAAGACACATACCATGGTAAGATAAAAGTTTCCTAATAATTTCTTATATTATTCTGTTAGAAGTTAGAACAGTTATGCATAATTCTAGAAACAGAAGAATTTGCATCATAGATTAGCCAAAAAAAAAAAAGAATTTGCATCATGAAAGGAATAAGAATAAATTGCCAGTTGCTTGTATGATTAGATGGCAACTTTTTAGCAGCTAATGTTTCTCTATTTTTACAGTGTGGTCCTTCAGCTGGATTATTAACTAAAGAGTTGGGAATAAATTATCTAGCTCTTGAAGACATCTTCCAATTGGCCAACAAAAGGAAGGATATCATAAAATATGACATACATGTACAGATGGTTGAGATATACAATGACCAAGTACGGGACCTTCTCGCAGAAGATTCTTCAACAACTAAATATCCTTTTATGTTGAGATTCTGCTTTCTCAAAATATAGCTTAAGTAAAAATTTGGGAGAAAAAAAAAAGCATGTTGGTTATTTACTGACTTACTAAAAATACATTTGAAGGCTTTTTTTTTTTTTTTTTGGTTTTCTTAACTGTCAGCAAATTAGAGATTCACAGCTGTACCAATGACAATAACTTGAGCCTTCCTGATGCTACAATGCATCATGTAACATCCACTGGGGATGTTCTTGACATAATAAAACTTGGTGAGCTGAATCGTGTCGTCATTTCCACTTCCATCAACAACCGAAGTAGTCGGTCCCACAGGTCAACTTAAAAGAATTGATTTTATTTTGTCTTGGTCTTCCGATAGTTTTTACAGAGAGCCAATATACGTACATCCTAGTTGCACACCCACTATCAATCTAGGGTGTGCTTATATCAGCAGCTTTTTTTTTTTTTTTTGTGCGCTTTCTGGTTTCTGCAAGTACCAAATGTTATGTGTAGAGAAAAAACTATAGGTTAAGATTATTCTTTTTTATTTAAGGAGAGGTTTTTACTGCAGCATATTGACTGTACATGTGCATGGGAAAGATGTATATGGAAGCATACATCGTAGTTGCCTCCATTTGGTTGACCTTGCCGGGAGCGAACATGTGGATAAGTCTGAGGTTACAGGCGATGAGCTCAGAGAGGCCCAGTATATTAACAGATCTCTTTCCTGTTTGGGAGATGTGATCACAGCCTTGGCCCAGAAAAACTCTCACATCCCTTACAGAAACAGCAAACTAACTTTACTCTTGCAGAACAGTCTGGGTAAGTTACAAAGCTGTAATTTCTTTATCTAAAAACCAGTATTATGCTTAAATGAAATAAAAAGACTTGGGATTTCTGTTTTGCAATAAAGTTGGGATTTTTTTGTATATTTCACCTTCAATAGTAACCGAATGGCAAGGTTACTATTTAACTACAAGGTATACTGACAAAATTTAACTATTTTTTTCACTGACGAAATTTAACTATTGGACAGGAGGAAATGCAAAAACATTATTGTTTGCTCATGTGAGTCCAGAAGAAGATTCTTATGGGGAGACAGTCAGTACCTTGAAATTTGCTCAGAAGGTGTCAACAGTTGAGCTTGGTGCAGCACGACCACAAAGAGAGAGCAGTGAAGTGATTGAACTTAAAGAAAAGGTAAACATATTACGAGTCGCTTTTACATGCAATTATTGTAGTCTGACAGACGGGTAATTTCTTACAAATCTGAGTGATATAAATACTAGTAGCTGACTGCTCGGGCCTTATTCTTGATGTCCAACTTTTATTCAAGTCATTTTTCCGTTCTGTTTCTTGATAGGCAACTTATAAATTGTCTAGTTTATTGGTTCAATACTTACATTTCATTGGTTTGCTCAAAATTTTGCAGCTTGAGAGCCTCAAAAGGGCCTGGTCTAATAGGGAACTGCAGAATGCAGAAGTAAACATTCTCAAGGAAAATATATTGCCATTTGAGAAACCGAAATCAATGACGGACCAAACTCCTCCACCACATTTGCGAAGATTAAGCATTGAAACTTCCAGTGTGGTCAAAATTGAGAGATCACGGGGAAAAACAAAAACCCCGCTTCAGAAATCAATGATTAAACAAACTCTATCACGTTCACGAAGGTTAAGCATTGAAACTTCCAGTGTCGTCAAAATGGCAAATAAACCAAAGGAAATTACGAAAGCCCCGTCTGATAAACGTAAGGTTTTTTCTGAGAGAACTCCTCCTCGTTCTCGAAGGTTGAGCATTGAGAACTGTAACACCACAAAAACTGGGAAGGTGGCAAATTTGGAAGAGAAAAAGGATTTGAAAACCCCTTGTGTACACACTCGAGCACGGAGATTAAGTTTGGAAGGTCCAAAATATCCTCAAAGTGCACCTAAGAGCCCTATAAATTCTGTTTATCAAAGTCCAGTGGTAAGAACAGGGAGTATGATGAGAATTCCATCACTTCGACTACCCAATACACCTGAGCCAACTGTACTTTCCAGAATTGGGCCTCAGACGGGAATGGAAAGTACAAATGGAAAAACATCTCAAATAAAGAAATCACTTCGGGTCATCGGGAAGCTGATCAATGGCTACGAGAAGAGGTTTGCAATTTTATGTGCCTTATTTATTTGTATGGGTACTAGAATATTTAGTTTTTGCCGTATTTTAATTAGAATAGTAGTGATTATCAACGAGAATGCAATATTGAAACAAGTTACCTGAATACAAAATTCCAGGAACCAGCAGAAGCAGAATGAAAGACCTTCCCCTTTTAATGGGACAAGCCGGATACATGGCGAGAAGTCACCAGTTTCAGTAAATACAAAAGCAATAGGGAGAGAGTCACTAACCGCGATTCAGCCATTAGACTCCTCAAGAAGAACTTCACTTGGAGGGAATTCAAATGACTATAGTAAGTTAAAAATGAACTCAAATCTCATTGCTTTCTCACATAGTTTTCTTTCTTTTTATTAAATTTAAAAATTAAAAAAAAAAACTTTCTTCGTCAAGACAGTAAAAATTCTAACATATTGACTCTGAAAAACTTTTTCACTTATAGGATTACGCAATGCCAAGACACCTCCTCCACTCCATGCTTTTGACAAGGCGACAAATCGCAGGCTTTAGATTTGAGCGAGGTTAAATTTTGAAGGGCTACGGAAGTGCTTTAACTCGAAGCCTACTGATATGCTGATATTTGAGTTGGGATGCATTTTGGGCAAGTAAATGCTGTAGTGTACTTGCTTATAGAATGAGCTATACATCATATGCATGTACTTGGGTTGATGGAAAACTCGATAACTGCAAAGCAGTTGTTGATATTTTACGAAGTAACATAGATCTTATAGAGGCTATTTTTACGGCTATTTTTTTTTTTTTCACCAGTTGGTACATGCTAAATTTTTTTAACTCCCTCAACAAATATATTTTTTCACCAGATGGTTGAACTTATGCAACATAGGCCTCTCTTTTTTTCATAAGAACTGAAACTATTTAGTTTCCAAGTTTTATTTTTTCTATTGCTTTTCCAGCCAATACCAATACCATGTCTACAAAATAAGTTACATTCCCTTCATTTCAAATTAAAAATCTCATTTACAAGTTAATTCTCATTTTGGAACTGAAGAAGTAGCAATTTCTGTTGTACATATTGAGGACAGATTATTTTATCTTCAGCATCTTGACTGTACATGTGCGCGGCAAAGATGCATCTGGAAGTATACGTCATAGTTAAGTTAGTTCTATTTGGTTGACACAAACTTGAGGAACAAGTTTTAAACGAGTCGACATTGTCAAATTAAATAAGTTTTTATCAAATTCAAATTTAAGTTTTTTTGTAAGAGTTTATTCATTTACACCCCATAAATTAAACGAACTGAATATCAAACGAGTCAAATTTGAACTCAAAAAAATTATTGACCTTAACAAGCCGAATTCGAACTCAAATCATTAATTTACCGATTTCGATCTAAACTTTAAATGACCAAACTCAAACATGTTCATTGAGACTCAGCTTATTTAACACTCTACATTAGGCTTTTGCCAAAAGACCTCTTTCTCAAAGATTGAGCATTGAGAGTTGTAACACGTACCACGAAGTAGAAAATTTTGAAGACAAGAAGGTTTTCAAAACCACTTGTGTACAAATTCGAGGACGGAGATGAAGCTGGGAAGGTCCAAGATATCCTCAAAGTACACCCAAGTGTCCTATATATTTTATTTATCAAAGTCAAGCGGTAACGAAGACTCATCACTTTGACTACTCAAAACACCGGAGCCAACTGCATTTGCCATACTTGAGCCTCAGACAGGATTGGAAAGTGAGCAGTAGTATTATTAATGTAACATGTAAAATAAAATAGCTCATGGATTATGAACCGTTATAAGTCCATTAGAGTTATCGTAGGATTTTATAGAACTTATAAAAGACATCTCTTATACCATCAATTACATCACAAAATAATATAATCTTTTCTTTGCTTCCGCTGTTCAATCTTTTCATGGTATCAGAGTCTCTTTGAGAAACCCTTAGCAGTCGTCATTTGTTTCTTTGCTTTTTTGACAAAAGCATCATAGTTGTCAGAATCAAAGTTCTCAAATTTTTTTTGTCTTTTTTACGCTGCTATTTTTTGCTCAAATCCCACAATCATAAACACCTCCGATCGGAAAATCGATCACATCATCGTGTTCCTCTCATCGTGTTCCTCTCATCGAGACGGTTCACCAGAGACTAGCCTCATCCAATTCCAACCATCCACATGCCCCACATAGATTTATGCATCTACCTCGCGCCACACGCGCCTTTAGTAGATCTACCACGTGCCAGTCCATGTCATCGACACGTGTTAAAAAGGTACTACCACGTGTCTGCCACGTCAATGTCACGTGTCATCTGAGTCACTGTCATATTTTGTCGGGTCACTGTCTGGTCAGCAACTTACATCAGCATCGATTTTTTTTCTTTCCAGAGGCCGATTCAATCATTTTAAGTCAATTTTTTGCAATCCAGGACCGGTTTCCTACTAAATTGGTGAGATCTAACTGTTTTTTTATGTCCATTTTGGCTAATTATTATTTTAAAGTGCTATTCTAGTTCAAAATTGCCATTTTTTTTTGCATAAATTGATGTATCTTCATTTGTTTTACAATAATTATGGACACAAGTGACTCTTCCTCTCATATTCAGACCATACTTAATGGTTCAAACTATGTCTTATGGTCCCAAGTTATGAAAAACTTCTTGAAAGACAAGAAAACATGGAGATACATAACCGGTGACGACAAAATTCTTGCCAAAGAATAAAATGAAACTGATTCAAAATTCTAGGATCGTTTTGGAGAATGGGACAGTAAAAACCATCAAGCAATTACGTAGTTCACAAATTCATTAATTCGAGAAATCAATATGCAATTCGGGCAATATAACACTTCAAATGACGTATAGGATCTCTTGGCTACTTGATACACAACAACTGATCATTCTCATAAATATTATATTATGAGCACTATTGTGGGGCAAAAACAGAAACCTGGATAGAAAATCACTGCATTTCTTTCACAAATGAATGCACTTTGGGATCAATTAGCCTTGTTAGAACCAAAATTAGAGTGTTTTAAAGATACTGAGCACTACGAGACCTATAGGGACAAGCAGCGTCTTATACAACTTCTTATGGCTCTTGACTAGATGTTTGAGCTAGTTCAAGCTTCCTTTCTACATCGTATCCCATTGCCATCTGTTAATAGTGTTGTTTCTGAGTTTATCTCTGAGGAAACTCATCTCTGCGTTCTTAAATACAGTTCAACTGATTTAGTGTCATCCATAGGCTTTTCCCCAATCATTCGAACTTCCTCGGTCATCATAAAACATGTGGAACTCTAATTTCAGGAAAACTGTTTCCTGTAACTATTGTCATAAACCTGGCCATGTAATTGAGGATTGTCATAAACGGTTGTCAGAAAGAAACAATAGAGATAAAAGACAATAGAGAAACAACAATTATCGTCATGTTGTTGTTACGACAAATGACTCAGATGTTCATAACTCTCCCACTACCATACCTGTGAGTGATATTGATTCTATTGTCAATAGATTTTGTTTCATGTCGATAATCCTCATATCACTGTTTCTTCTACGGGTTCAAGTACTATTTGGTTATGACAAAAAAATATTCACTATGGTAACAATTTAATATAAAATGTTGCATGCTTTGTTTTTCCCCTCGAAGTCTTAATGCAAAACTACAATAACCAGCAGATAGAAATTGAATCACCCTCCCCTTCTAGTGACACAAATCTGATACATGATTTAAGTGTTCTAAAAATCGGTAGACGGATCTAAACGGTAGAGGGAGGACTTAACGCTAAGATATTTATAATTAGATACTAATTGAACATATGAGGAGATTAATCGGTGTTGAGCATCTTATTAAACTAAGCGTTTAAGGACCACATAGAATTATTTATTTTAAATTTTTTTTTTTTTTTATTATGAATGGGTGGTGGCATTGGTTCCACCATGCATTATAATTACATTATATCAAATCATCAAATCCGAGAGAAAAGAAATTCTACCAATAAAAGAGAACAAAACTTCACACACTGTATATAAAAAAATACTTGAACATTAGACCTCTTAAAAATAAAATATTTCAGAATTCCAATCTTAACTGTTAGATTAAGATCTCATTGGCGAGAATCACTTAAAATTTTAATTAAGAATTAGGCATAAATTTTTGAAACAGTGTTACGAGGTCACCAGTTGCGGGCAACACAAGGCATGAATTAAGTTCCAGTAACATTTTAAACAGACCAAGTAAAAGCAAAAATTGATGATTGACATTGGGGTGAGATTTTTGTTTTCAGTTTAAGCGTAGACGGAACAAATTTGGGAGATGAGCCTAACTTTCAGGGTACGACGGGCATAGCAACCCACCACAATAATTCCTCCTTAACAAACAAACGAGAGAGAATAAATTGGTTATTATAACAACTTGTTGTTGGAGTAAAGGTATTATTTTTTTATTAACTATTCTGAAAAAATATTTCTTTGAATACAACATGCAACTGAAAGTGTTATCGTGACTAAATATTAAAGCAAGAAAACTGATTATCCTCGTTTGATAATAGTGTTTGGAAATTATAAATTTAAATTTAACTTTTACAAATACTTAAAATTTTAATAAATTGAGTTCAAAAATTTAAATTTAAATTTAAAAAATTAAATTTACAATTTAAATTATAAATCACAATTTATTAAGTGGATAATGCCTTATCAAACAAGCCCATATTATATTATACAAGGCTCGCAACTCAGGTCCCGATGGCTCCACCAATCAGTGAATAGTTCAGCAAAATGGACATATGTAAACCAATTATTGGACATGGATCCAAAACTCCAAATCATAAGATAATGGCATAATACCTACATCGATATATAACTGTGAAAACAGCCTGGAGAATTAGAGATGTTCATAAATATTCAGATACAAAGTCATGGTATTAATTTGGATACATGTTGTACTCGCATTCAATATTTAAGATTCTTGGATATTATATATACTTGTCATAAAAAATAATTGATTCTTCTAATCATATTTATGAAGTACGATGATATCGACTGCCAAAAAGACCATTACAGTTCGAAGCCATGTCTTTAATGTAAGAACCCAATATTTTAACTTTATAAATATGATGTTTTGAGGTACTAAATAAAATTATTGGTGTTCGACAAAAA
>JAUMHB010107458.1:0-29054 GCA_032359685.1 Pittosporum tobira
TCTCTCTTAAAAAGGTGAATTCCTTAATTTGCGAATTTTTGATGTTTTAGTCATTCTTTTGTGGACAGAGGGAGTATATAAAAGAGCCATAAATACTGTAATTCCCTTGCAATAAAGTAGGCCAGGGAATTAAAGGAAGGTTGAGGACCCGAGAAAAGCTGAGTTGCTGCACAATGAGAGACATGCATGAGACGGGGTCATAACGAATATATTCATTTCATTTCAAAATAATAATTTTTTTAAAAAGAAAAATTTATTTTAAAATAATTATTATTTATAATTTTTTAAAATAGTATGATAGATTTTTTTTTTTATTTTACTCTTAATTTCTCTCATTTTTTCATAGAGTTTTAATTTTTTAATTTATTTCTTTCTCTTATTCACAATTTTCAATAAATGATAAAATTAAAATTGAATACTAATATTTATTATTGATCTTAATCTATGTATATCAAATTAAAACGACTATTAATATGAAATGGAAGAAATATATTATTATTACCCCAGTGGATTATTGCTGTGCGTGTCTAACGGTTAATAAATTAAATTACGTTAATTAGATCGAATTGAATCAGCAGATTAAACAAAAATTGTGACAATTAATTTATTTTCATATGCAGGTGGTATAGCCTGATGATCGAGGGAGCCATGGAGGTGCCAGGGACAATTAAAAGGACGATGACGTCATGACGGGACGAAGACTAGAGACTGGAAATTAAGCTCGAACATGATCAGTCCAACTTCGTTTTCTACTGTTGCAAAATATATTCGATAACCAAAATGTTAGAGCAATAGTAAGAAATTTAAATGAAATACGAATTTAAACAGCAATAAATTCAAAAAAATATTGTTTTGGTTTGAGACGTAAAAATATTATTTTTAAATTGATAATTGTCTTCATTTAACAAAATCAAACTAAAATTCCAGTTAACAAATTCTGTAATTTTTCATATTCAAATTTGAAATAATATGTCAGTTGAAATTCACAACGTCGCCAACGCACGCTTGTGCGGTACATTAGATTATTTTTATAAATTTCTTATTTTGTAAATTTTGTCATTTAATATGAGTATTGTGATCCATCATATAAATTACAAAATAATTTATATTTACAATCTACCTCCAACACAAAATAATGCACAAATCACACTCACAGACTCTCTCTCTCTCTCTCTCTCACACTCACACAGAGAGACAGAGATACATATATGTATATATGTATGTAGAGAAATATGTATATATGCATGTAATAGATGACAAATGGTTCAACGTATACGAAACCTGACGACCCCACTGTCTTAATCCCAACGCCACCGCAGTAATCATCAACTGTGTTTCTGAATATTATTATTAATTTTCAGTATTTTACCACATACTGTATGTGATACGACTATATATGGTCCACACGTCTACCGAAGAAATTGCCCAATAAGTTTCTGCAGAATTTCTTAATCGATCATCTCACCTGTCAGTTAATTTATAAAAGACTATGTAGAAACAACTGCATTTGTAGCTAAATAGCTAACCGGTTAAATAAGAGTCAATTTGAACAAATTCCTGGAGAGGAATTCTCAATTGTGTGGCTTCTGAAGTCAATAACATCGGCTTGAACATGGTCAGAGTCGGTAAACAACTAACCAATCAAGTAACGTTCTCTTTATCTCAGGATAAATGTTTTACACACTTTTGACAATTATGAAAATCGTTTTGCATGCCAAAGTCGATTTCAGTTAGTACGTACCAGTAGCTGGACATTCTTTCTGAGAATATTTACGAGTTTACACGTACCTAACTACAATCAAAATTCACACAATTGGTAATGGTAATAATCGAGTGATGAGTTTTCGAATATTATCAGGACCACTGTTAGCGCGCTGGTGTGGGGGATTGGCAAAAATGAAAGCCATGAGTTCGGGGACAGGAGGCGGTGGAAAGGGTAGGGACTAGTGACATCAACTTTACACGTATTTTCGTGCGATAAGCCCTCTGCTTCTCTTTGAACTTGTTATGATTAATTTTGAACAACAGCATGTTCAAGGAATGGAAGGCACAAAAACCCTAGCAAAGATTATTCTTTTGGAAAACTTGATTGCTATTATCATTATAATTTTTTTTTTTTTTTAAAAATGTTCTTGCCCTTTCTTACTCACTTTCAAAAGTTTATCTAGATAGCTTTTATAATTATGATTAAAACAAATAGAGTTGAATTTGGATATGATGCAACAACATTTTGATTTTAACTAATATTTCAAAGAGTCTGTCATTTATATGTGGTTGAGTTTGTCATTATGACAAATTTTATCTCATTAATTTGGACAAATATATTAGTGTACTTGTTAGTATTTATTACACTATCGTATTTAACATTATAGACTAATAACCAATTTAGAATTTGGTGACCTAATTGAACGACTATATACGGGAGCCCAGGGAAAACAATACAAGGTGGTAGTAATGTACTAAATGTGCATGGTTAAGTTAAAGATAGATTGACTATTTATCAAATTAATAGGCAAATATTGAATATAATTTATGAGAGTTGTACCGATGACTTTTGATGTTTTATTTAGATGCAACCTTTTCCTTCATAGATTTAACAAATAATCAATCTTGGAAAACAATTTTAAAATATACATCTAACGTCGTTTGTTCCCAAAAAGAGATAATTTGATTTATTACTTAATTTCCTCCAGAACCAAAAGAATCGAATTCTAATTACAAATCCACTATGTCTTTAAAAAGAATTAATGGTAATGGTTGTTAGGAACGTTGATAGATTTGATATGCAAAAAGAATGGTTTACGTTGGTCCTAACCTAATATATATAGACAGAGTGCTCCTCTCCTTGTATATTTATATTAAAGGTTGCTTACCCGTCAGTCCAATATTCGTTTACATTAGCGAACACTGGTCCGAAAATTAAGTCTTTAATTTCCACCACCATAGAAGGCTAGTACATTTGTTTCCACTTCTCTTTTTCTTACATATATAGTAGATCGCACTCATACAGTACAACTTTATTTATATAGCTTTTAGTTAAAAAGAGATAGACTAATCCATTTTGCTTTTCTTGTTTTTGGATTCTTGTAACTACTAGATAGTTCTACAAGAAATTCAAGGGAAAAAAATATGATTCATGAGCTGTTAAAAGATAGTGGTGCAGCTGAAGGCCTAATAGGAGGAGAGGCAAAAATCTATCCTCTCACTGGAGTTTTACATCCCTCCCCTTCTCCTTCCACAACCACCGCCAGCACTGCTGCCGCCGCCAGTACTATAACCTCATCTGAAAACCAAAATCAGCTGAGATGCCCTAGATGCAATTCTTCAAACACCAAGTTCTGCTACTACAACAATTATAACCTCACTCAGCCTCGCCACTTCTGCAAGACTTGCCGCCGCTATTGGACTAAAGGAGGCGCCCTCCGAAATGTCCCAATAGGCGGTGGCTGCCGGAAAAACAACAAGACTGCTGGTCTAATGCCATCATTTAGAAAACTTAGCAATGGAAAGTTGAAGACTGTAGTGTCATCAGAAATTGGAATACCTTCAGGGTTTTTAGATCATCATGAACTAATTCCATCACCGTTTCAAAGGGCCTCGCCTCAGAGTACTCACCTTCTGGACTTTCTGAGATCAACCCAAAACCCTAATCTCACATTGAATTCTGTCAGTGCAAAGGAGGAGGGTTTTTTAATTGGAGACCACCTGAGCTCAGATCCGGGCGTTGCATCTGGTTCATTCAATGCCCGAACCGGTTGCAGCAGCTATTTTTGGAGAAACAATAGCCAAAACCTAGATCAACACCACCAGCAACAACAAAATGGATTTATAGTCGGTGAGGTTCACAATACAGGACTTTCTGATCATTTGTATCAAAGAATTAGCCTCAGAGCTTCGGTAAATTATTATTCAGATAATTTACCAGCTGCACATGTTGGAAATATGACATGCTCTTCTAATTCGTCAGCCATTTTGGAGTCAGCTGCAGTCGCCGGAGGCGATCAATTAGGTAATAATTATTGGAATTATCCATTGCTGTCGTGGTCCGACCTACCGACAACTAATGGTGCATACCCTTAAGAGAGCTTTATTATTTTTTATTTGTTTTTCTTCTGGTTTCTAAATTTCGTAGTTAGGGTTGAGGGGTCATTTCATTCTATCTTATTAATTGCTTGGATTGTGTATGAATCTAAAAATTTTCTGTTACACTCTTTATTACAATTCATATATAATTTTCATATAATATTTATCTCTTTATTTATGAAAAATATTAAAATTAATTTTAATTGATAAGTATGGTGTAATATAGAATGAAACAAAAAGTGTAACAGAATATTTGAATTCGATTGTGTGCGTATATATGAATACAAGCACTAAGTTTGTGTTATGTTATGTTAAGTTTTTTTTTTCTTAATTGCATTTTTCCTTTTTTGTGTTGTGCGTGGGTTTCCAAGGTGTGTCCGTAGTTGGTTCACACTAGGGTTTGCTTTTAGAAAAGGAAAATTTTAGTGTCCTTCTTCACGTACGGAGTCTATGGAATTAATCATAATTTGTTGTATAGACAATATGTATTACTATGAGTAGGTATACAGGAGTGCTATGTGAATCTCATATCGTCTAGGTAGAAGAATATGAGAGTTTTGAGTCATAAATAAATAAATACATACTATATTAAATACCTATATTTTTGTGGTTAATTAACTCAAAGTTTCAGGATTTAGTTTCGATTAATACGAAAAGTGAAGACTGAGATATTGGAAGTCAAATGATGGTCAGATGAAGATTCGTTCTGTGTTTCCTTAAAAACAGAGAAATTGATTCTATAACTAGAGCTACTTACTAATTAATATTCGATCAGACACCACCGCGTATATATCTTTGTCTTTCTCATCCCATGATTGCCTTTGACAGCTGGAGAGATCATTTTACATTTGACATATATGCAAGTATATGTAACTCGATTATGAAATTTGTGAGTATAAAAATATGTTTTCCTGCGGGCAATCTATCATTCTCATTATTTTATTCTAAAATTATCAAATAATGAAAGTTTGATTAGTAGTAGTTACAAATTAAATTGTTATGACAAATTTGAGTAGATTATGTTATCTCCTAATTATTATCATTAATTACAATGGAGTTAATTTTGTAAAACAAAAAAAAAAAAAATTAAAAAAATTGAGAAATTGAACTCATTTGTGAAATAGAGGAAGTATATACTACGAATGTGATTTTCTAAGGAATATATGTAGTATCATCAACTTGATTGTAGCGTTTTTCATCAATAGTAGAATTCCACTCCCAGCCCATTTCCAAATCTAGATTTTGAAGAATCAACGGGAGATAGCTGATAAATGGTAAGTTTTACTCCATCCGTTTCAAAAAAAAAAAATACTATGGTATTTTATGTACGTAAATTAAGAAATATTACTTTTAAAGCGAGATACTCATTCACTACCACATAAAATTTATTTATCACTATGAAACTCTTCTTCTTTAGATATATACCACATAATCTATTTGATTTACGTATTTAGTCTTTTATTTTAATATAAAAAATATTATTTTAATATTCTTTTTTGTGACGAAAGTAGTAGTATAAGAATTTTGGTTATAAACATATACCAGATCAATACTGAAGTTATTGAGGTGGATACTCAAGGTCTTAATCCAATTCCAATAGATGAGACTCCTGATGGTGGGACTGATGTCAGTCATGATGGAAACTTGCAAGATGAGCATCATGCAGATGGTAATGATAATCATGAGCAACAAGATGTGAAATGGCTAAGCTTATCCCCTAGCTAGCCAGGGCCATTAATTAATTACTGATGATTCTATTCATGATAGAATTGGGCCTGCATCGAACAATGTTTGTCAGGAACTCAATTTGGACTCCTGGATGGATGGCAGGGGAGACTATTAGCTTACAAATTCCTTAAAAACAGAGAAATTGAATCTTTAGCTAGAACTACTTACTAATTAAAGCTCGATCAGACACCACCAGGTATCTTTGGCTCTCTCATCCCAAGATTGCCTTTGACAGCTAGAGAGATCATTTTACATTTTACATATATGCAAGTATATGTAACTCATCTCTCTTGAAATTTTTGAATATAACAATATATTTTTCCTGCGGGCTTCTCTCATCCTCATTGTTACAAATTAAATTATTATGACAAATTTGATGAGATTACATTATCTTTTATGATCATCAATTAAAATGAAATTAATTTTGTGAAACAAAAAATTGAGAAATTGAACTCATTTATGAAATATAGGAAGTACGTAAATGGTATGAATGTGATTTTCTAAGGAATTAAGTATATAGTATAATCAACTAGATTGTAGCGTTTTTCCTGATCGTATAATTCCACTCCCGGCCCATTTCCAAATCTAGATCTTGAAGAATCAACAGGAGATAGTTGATAAATGGTTAGCTAGCTTGCATGAATATTATAAGAATTTTGGTTGTACTTTATATATATATATAGATAGATAGATAGAGAGAGAGAGAGAGAGAGAGAGAGAGAGAGAGAGATACGCGCGCACAGACCCAGAACAATACTGAAGTTACTGAGGTGGATGCGTACTCATGTCTTAATCCAATACCAAAAGATGAGGCTCCTGATGGTGGGACTGATGTCAGTCATGAAGGGAACTTGCAAGATGAGCGTCATGCGAATGGCAATGATAATCAAGAGGAACATGCATGCATACATGCTATGGCCATATGGAGCGGGACTCTTAATTCGTATAAAGTGATATATCGTCTCAAATGATGTATCGTTCAATTTAACAGTAATAACTAGTGGAATATAAAATAAAAACAATTTCAATTTCTCATGGTCAATGTACAATTTTACTCAAGTGAATCAGAGTCGTGATTTTTTGTAATCAATTATCACACTATCGGTCACAATTCAATTTAATAGTCATATGAAAACTTAGTTTATTATTTATAATTATTTATTAATTATAATAATAATTAATTATATTTTATATAACTATTAGATTGAATTAAGACAAATATGGGATAACTAATTTAGTTTCATATGTATTACTTGTGAAAGTTAAAAGATAAACAACTTTGTTACACGTTATGATGGTTAAGAAGATGACAAAAAATATAAAACCCTCTTGTGGCTCTTCCCTTTGACCCAAGCAAATAAAACTTAATGCTTTTTAATGGCATTCTCAGGATAAAAGTTAATAGTCAAAAGTAACAGCCCATAAAAATTAAATTTCAATAATTTAAATTGATTAAATTTGTAATTGATTGAAACTCTTATGATTTAATCTTTTTTTTCTTCACATCAATCACCAAAATAATAGGGGAAAAAATTACACACACGTCCTCCGATTCTTATTGGTATCTCCAATAAAAAATGAATTTAAAATAGTAAAAAATAATTTTACTTTATGTTCCCACCTCTGTTAATTGAACGGTATTATGCAAGCGTGTACAATTAAGTGATATTATATAAAGATATCGATCTCACGGATAATTGTAATTTATTAATTATGTACAATTCAATTAATTCTTCACTTATCTAACTAAATAACAAATATTGGATTTTTATCTAATTAATATAGTACATTAAGTACTAAACAAATCTAAAAATTAAGTTTTTAACAATTATAAAAAGACGTGCATAAATTTCGATTTCACCTAATCAATCATAATTAGGCTCATCGATTTATCATGCAAGTTATGAAATTGATCATGTTGTGATAGTGGAATTTCTCTAAATTAGATTGTTACTTTATCTCTAGTTATAGCATATCTATTTCAATTATTAACTTACAATCTTCATGTAAATTTAAATAATGCAAATTTAAATAATATAATACGCATTAAATTATTTGAAAATTCTCAGATTTGTTAACTATTATCTAGTTAATTTACTATCGAAACTACAAAAATAACTTCGTTTATCTCTAGCTAGATTTAATTTATAATTATGAATCACGAGAGCACTCACATGTTGTCACCTTTCGGTCCTTAAATTATGTGATAAAAATAATCCAAATAGTTGTCAATTATTTAAAAGTATTAAGAACATAAAACATAACTCGCAACACAATTAATTCACATAAAAACATAATCAAATCTTTATATCTAATTATTCATGAGTATGATTCATCTAATCTTAGTATAAAGAAAATGGGAACATAATTAAATTAAAAAATTAATATAGATAGAACCATAGTTACTCGTACAAAAAAATTTCGTTTTACGTTGAAATCTTCTTACCAAACACTATCTCTACAACAACAACTGCTACTAACTAAGAATAACTAATTATGAAAATTGTTGTACATCAAAGTATCTAGAGGTATATGACATTTATAGAATACGTAATACGCAGATTTACAATCCGACTCTGATTAGAAGTCTCTTTAAAAAAGTTTGGATCGGATCGCACAAGTCCAAAACATATAGGAATCAGAAAATCCACGTAAACAGACTCCCATGGCCATGGCCCCTCCCATGGTCTGCCCGTGGCCTCTCCCACAACCTACCCGTGGGAGCTGTTGGTTGCTCCATTTTGTTTCCTTTTCAGCAATGTTTTGTCATAAGTCGATCATCATTTGCCCATTGTCTATTCTAAATCCAAAATTACACTAAAATAAGCCCAAAAAATTACAAAACAAAATATAAACAAAGAGTAGTGATTTAAACTAAAAATAAAACAAATATTAATAATTTGAAACGAAGTATTCACTTAATTAATAAAAAATTAAAAATAAATTTTCTCAAAATATTAAAAAATAAAATCTCTTATCAAAGTGCTACAACATGGTTTGCTTAAAAAAAATTAAAAATACATTTCTTAGTTAAGGTTAAAAATATGTTCGTAAAAATTGAATACTCCCATATGGGGGGGTTATTAACCAAATTTCCACTTTAGCAATATGCACCTCCTTGGTCCATAACCATTCTAAAAGTGGACAGAGCATAGAGAACAGATAAGAGGATAAAAGTTAAAATTCATACGTACTAATTAAGAAAGGAAACTTCTTATTACCCTGACAAGTAAGAGAACCATTACATCAGAGGTACTATTTAAAATGTTTCCCACTTCCCTATTCTTAGTTTTTTTTTTTTTTTTTTTTTTTGCGGCATTAATTTGGAACAGTCACACTCTCGTAACTGAATCAGAAAAACATAAAAGAAATTTGGAAACGAAAAAATTCCAAAAATAAATAGGAGACTACGAATTCTTTGGTCCTACAAATGTGCAGCCTTGCCGCAAAGTATCGCATTTGATGGGATATCAAACTCTGTAAACAGGCTCTTTTCGTCATTCCAAACTCGGAGATATAACTGCTGCCCTAGATACTGCCTTGGCCAGATTGCAGACCTCAAGTTCCACATACCCTTGTTGTCCATGGACACCAATATTGCGCTCCAAGAAAAAGGATATACCTGCACGAAAACATGAAATTTCAGTATTGTTTATATCTTTTTTTCCATGAAATTTTATTCATTTATAAAATAATGAAACCAAGTTAAAACATTTGTTTTTATTTAATCAAGAGCTCAAAACCAAAACTTTGTATCAGTTTCATGTAATGGGATTGAGAAACTTCATTTCAGTTACCTGGACAGTGTGTCTAGTGGTGGCATCCACCATATTGTAGCGTTTCCTCATAGTGGAATTCCATTGGCCATTACCAAATCTGAATTTTGAAGAATCAATAGATATGGTTCATAATTGGTTAGCATAATTAATACGGAGTATAAGAACGGCCATTTATACTTTGTCTTTTCGGTAAGTCTTCGGCTATATATATACGAAAGCAGTAATTGATAGAATTTAGGGCATCTAATTGAATAAAGCATTAATCTTGGTATGATTTAATCAGATCCGAGAGGAAGATGCATACATGTTGAAATATAAAATTGATGCAATTTATTGTACGACCGAAAACAACAAATATTCATTGAGTGATGCTTTTTAGATAAATGGACAACATTGTTGAAGTAAATCAGGGGTTCTATTAGTAATAAAAGTTTATTCCTTTTTAATTAAAATTTACTTTAGGCCTAAAACATTTATGACAGAAGATGAACAACTTCGTTAAGATTATAATGGTTAAGAAGTTAGAAATGAACATGTAACCCTCTTACGGCCCTTCCCTCCCAAGCAAATAAAAATCAAATATCTATCTATCTATGGCAGTGAAACAAAAATAGAAAATAAATAAATGATGGCTTACCCGACTGTCCAGAAGTCATTACCATCAAGATGATAAGACTGCACAGTGTTCTCATTGTTTTGGAAGATGATTTCAACAAAGTCGTGAAGAGTAATGTTTAGAACAGAGGTGCCAATAACTGCAGCACCTGGAGGAGTCGAGTCCTTAATTGTGTTAAAGTTGAAGACCCCCGGAATGTTGAAATAGTCGGCAACCTTTAGTGGGGTGCCTGGGTTTTTGTACGAGACCTTATTAATTGCATAACGGAGCTTGCCATTTATCACATGTGCTGAATTAACTAGGACAAGTGTCCTGACTACTGGTATGGTTCCATAATGGTACGACCCTTGAGGGTTGGGACGGGCTGCATTGGCTGTCAAATTCCACCTTGACAGAGAAAATGTACAAGTTAGAATACGTGATATACAACTAAGCCATATATTTTAACTGGAAAAGACTGAATAGGAGACGTAGTACCTGATGGTTCGAGCTTGCTTCATAGACCAGTGAATTTGATATGTGGGACCGATAGGCAACTGTCCAGAGGCTGGGGTACTAGAACCAGCATAACGAAGAAGTGCAGTAGCAGTATAAATGGGCTTTGTGAAACGAGATGAAGCAACTATAAAATAGTCCTTTACTCCTCCATTTAAGGTGACCATTACAGACAACGACTGGCCAGCATGGATGTCGAGCGACTCATATATTTCGTGCATGGTATGGGATCCTTCAACTTCAATCAATGTCAATGTGTGGCCTTGGATTCTAAAATTTATTGAAGTTTGTAAGCCCACATTTGACACCCTAAACAAGTAGGAGTTCCCTAAAATGCAACCACATTTGACAGTTATTCTATGCATATTTTCATTCGAACAGTTTTTGAATTAACAAACTAAAATATCAATGCTTCTATGAAGCTGACTGCCCATGGTGACTAATTTGAACATTTAAAATAAAGGAGGATGGTTTACCTTTTTCACCGGTGAAAGAAAAGCCATGAGGAATTCCGTTTATAAGTAGACCATCAGGGGCAGGCATAGGATTTCCTGTGCTTAGTTTTTGTTGTAAAACCTAAAGCATGAGATATAGAAGTTAATTGATGTAAATATCAGAATTTCTACATCAAAAGAAATCTATAAATCAAATAATGAAAGCATAAAATCATTAACTACTGACCCTGTGATCAGAATTCCACCAGTCATTAACAAGTACATTATATTCCTCAGCAGGTTTGGGATAAGGTACTGGTATCACGGCCCTTGCACGAATAATGAGGGCCCCAAAACCACCTGCAGATCTGTGCATAAAAGTTGAAGGGAAGTAGGAGTAGGTTCCAATCTGATCTTTCATTTGCATCTTGTACGTCCAGTTTGAGTTTGGAGGAATTGGGCAATTTGTTCCAAGCACTCCATCTTGCCACGACATCTTTCTCTGTTTCACTCCATTCCTGGTTTTTCATTGCAAATCCAAGCATAACTCATAAACCATACAAAGAGATAATGGCGTATCATAAGATAGGGAAAACACTAACCATGTGATGAGGAAAGGCTGATCCAACTTATTGATGACATTAACAATTACATTATCATTGGTGATAGAGTCAATTGTGGGTCCCGGAAATTGTCCATTGATTAGGATGCCCTACAGAATCCAACATGAAAATTATGAAATGCCCGCGATAAGGACGGCATACAGGGAGAAGAGGTAAATAGCAGTGGTATCTACCCTTTGCTTGACACCAAGAGGAGAAATCTGTCCATATTTAACTTCCCATGTGAAATATCTATAAGGATCTTCTGCCCTCACACAGGTACTCAACCAAGCCACTAGTCCAAGGAAAAAATATAGGAGAGTAGCCCGTCTCATTTTATCTGAGTCTGTCCCTCCAGCGATCCAAGTTCTGTCCCAACAAAGAAATGGCAAAGGATAATTTATTAAACATGGTTGCTTAAGTACAAAATGTTACATCAAAATTTTTAACAGTTCACACTTCACATAAGCAACTATGAAAGAAAAATCTCAGTAACCCAAATTAAAAAAGGTTGATTAATATCAAAACCACAATCACAGTAGACAAAACAACTTCGGCCAGTGCACATTATATATAGTACTCAAAATTAGAGATACATGTCTAAAATAGCAATTTTTAGGAGAATTTATATTTTTACAAATATATCCCTAATTATAATTAAAATTGGTATATTGGAAATTTATTTAATTTTATAACTTAAAATTAGAAATATATATCCAATTTTATAACCACAACGATATCTAATTTTGGAAACTAAATAGTATGCTATTATCTATGATATCATAGTTACTTGCAAAATTTGAGCTAGCATATTTAGATGAGAAGATAGAAATACATACAAAACTGTGAGAAGAATAATTCCCTCGATGGATTGAGGAGGAGACACGAGTGAAGAGTTATATTGCCGATTAGTGGCAAGTTCAAGCAAACATTTATATAAGAAGAGAGAACACGAAACATTGATGGAGGCCGACTAACATGGACTCGTTTATCAAGAAAAAGAAATCCAAGTAGCTCCATTGCGGCGCACTTCACGCTCGTTACAGCTGCTGCTTCTGCTATTCTTACAGTACTTGAGATCCAATTGACTAGAATTTCTCGTAATTCGTAAAACATTAAAATAAAGAGCCTAAAATCGTCGGTGAGGAGAGATAAAGCGGCGACATGGACGCAGTGGAGAACGGATCGTCATTAATTGAGATTTAACTGGCTGTTAAGTGATGAAATTTGTTAATTTAATCGGTGGAGGGAAAGAAATTTGGGGAGGTTTTGCAATTGAAATTAGGTTTTTAAGAATTCAAAGACACAGGGAGGCTTCTATGGATCGGGTCTGAGACCGTCATCCCTTCTTGTGAATTCTAAAATTTAGTATTTTAAAGACTTGGCGGCAAAATGCATATGTCTGACAGCCTTTTTGTCCTCAGAGGAACTGACTTCTCTCTCCAGTTTCCACACTCTTCCCGCCCTTCTAGGTGATTGACCTCTTCTTTCATTTCATTTCATTTTATTTATTTTTATTTTTATTTAAGTTCTTTCCACTTAAATATAAGGGAGAAATCATCAAATTCGCGTTTAAACGTGAGATTCGAACTCGTAAGCCGATAGCTTGATTTAGGTGCGTCTGCCTTACGAATTAAGATTATACAGAATTATGTTGTTGCTCATTGAATAAATTATCTTGCATTCAACTACAAGTAGCTATATCATCGGACATATGCCCAATTTAATTATACTCTCAACGTTTCAAAATTAAAAATTATATATATATATATATATATATATAATTATATAATTTTTTTTAAAAAGAAATGTTTAATTAAAAAATTTTACATGAAAAGAAAATTTAAAAACAAATTAAAATTACTATAACATCCGTGTAATTAAGAACAAAATGCCGCGAACTTATAGATTAATAACAACTTGTTAGCCTTTCAACCCCATCAAATTAAATCTTCAAGTCAACTAGTGAGTGGTGGGGAATTGGAATGCACCCTAAGAACATGAAATAATAACAGTTAATAAATAAATAAATAAATACGTTGACATTGTTCTAGACTTCTAGTCACATGTGATATTAACTAGGGAGGGGTCACATAACTCGTAACTCTATCGTTGCAAGCAATCCTGTCAATTCTTGTTTTGCAAGTTGATGTACGTGTGAACTGAAACTGCATGCTGGAAGACAGCCATGGTCTTAAATTTTAAGGATGGTCTATAGCATAGTAAGTATGAAATTTAGCACCATCAAAGGGTGCGTAAATCGTAAGTAGTACCATAGATTTTTCGGAGTTTGTAAGAACGTGCCTTAAATTTAAGCATGATTCTTTACTTCCATAAATACGTATTTGCATATGTGAGACATGCAGCAACTCTAAACAACCGACCTTAATCAAGTAATTTAGATGGATATAATACTTAATTAATTTATCTAAACTATCATAGTATTTGAGGTCAAGAAGGCCAAACGTAACATATCCTCTGCAGTCAAGTACTCAAGTCTACGACTGGAGAACTGATTGGTCAATCAACTGTCACTTAATGCATACTTGCCAATTCATGGAAGAAAATTAGAAGCTGTTAAATTTTCGAATCGGATGTGAGCTAAGTCAGTAACGTTGTCTTGCGAATAACGTACGTTGCACGTTCGATTCATGTTCCCCCTCACACGGATAACGGTGATCGAACCTCACTTCACTTATTCACTCACATAACAATTAAGAAGATATTATTGTCAAAGAAAAAAAAAAGAACTTATATATATATATATATATATATATATATATATATCTCACTCCGTCCCAAAAAAAAGTGAAACGTTTAAAAAAACACGGATTAATTTTAAGAAATGCGTTTGATTATGAAAAAAATTGTTTAAACTGCCCTTATAATATTATGATTAAGATAATAAAGTAATAGTTGAAATAGTGTACCATAATATTAAAATAATGGTTAAAGTAGTAAGCTATTATGTTGAAGTGTTGTTTAAAGTGATGAGTTATATTTAATAAAATATGGGTAAGTTACATTTTTAAACTTTCTAAAAAAAAAATATTACACTTAATTTAAGACGACTAAAAAAAATAAGTGTTGCACTTTTATTGAGACGGAGAGAATATATATACATCCTATTTCTTAGCATGAAGCAAATCCATAAATTTTCTTCTTAAAAAAAGATTCTTTTTCTTTTATCCAACATTACTCAGTCTTAAATGACTACTGAAATGCAATAAATGTCGAGAAATTAATCACTAATCTATGAAAGTTGACCATTTCATTCTTTCGTTATTGCAATTTCCAGTATATGAATGAGACCTTGCTCGTGTTTTAGATGAATCAAGTCTTATTTTAGATTTTTAAATATAAAATTTTATATTAAAAGAAATCATTCTGTGTCGCAATGGTAGCACGTCTGACTCCAGATCACAAGGTTGCGATTGACATCGGGTTCATATCGTTTATTTTTTAAAAAATAAATTTTAATATATGTGCTTCTCTATTCATTATTCTTAAACCATTCTTTTTGTAACGATGAAAATGATACATATGCTCATTTTTTTTTAGTTTAAAGGGAGTATTTTGTTTGTTTTTAAATTTTTTTAACTATCCACATCGGGTTGAAAAATATATTTTTTCAATTTTATAGTATATGCTTGCCTATTCTTTATTCTCATTTGCTTTTTGTCTTTTTCGACCTTTCATGTTTAGCTACATGACTGCAATTCTTTCTAATGGGAAGAAGATTTTCCCATAAACATGAAAACAAAGAAGAAAGAAATGGATGTACCCAAAAAAAAAAAAAAAAATAGATGGAGAGAAGAAAACCTCCATGAAGGTTGGTTGTTTTGGAGGAATTAGAACTGCTTGAGTTCTACTGAGGCAGCGAATGGTAACATGTTTGAGTAATTAAGTCGAGCTAAACGAGTTAGTTGATCAAGTTGAACAAGAAATTCGAACTCGTGTAAACTCTAGTCATTAAGTTAAAACTCTAATCATTTATGTTCATTAATTAAACAAATTGTAAACGAAAGAAATTCAAACTAATCATTAAGTTAAACTCTAATCATTTACGTTCATTAATTAAACGAAAGAAATTCAAACTCGTGTAAACTCTAATCATTAAGTTAAACTCTAATCATTTACGTTCATTAATTAAACAAACCGTAAACGAATTGAACCAAACAAACTCTTTTCATTAAATTAAAACAATATTTTATTAAGCTTTAAACAAGCCATACTCAAACTTGTTTGCAGAGGCTGTCTCATTTAAGAGTCCTAGTAGCACTTAGATATTTCAACATTCGAATAGCGGCTCTGGGTTATTTCCTCAGTATTGAAAAGGAACTACTCCGTAGTAGTACAGGCTACTTACCACAAAATATAAGTACTTGAAAAGAGTTGGCTATACATGAAAAACTAAATCACTACCCAAATGTATGAAGAACAAGTGTTACAAAGAGTGAAGCGTCATATATACCAACAAGAAACAAGTATAGCAAAACAAGAAGCAGATCACCAACACAAAATTGATACATAAATAAAACATTACAAAATCGAAGTGTACTCCCGTGCTAATATATCTAATCTATATCACCATACTTCTACTGGTGCCTTTAATTTTGTTTTTTTTTTTCCCCAGAGAAAATGTGATTAAATTGCATATATCACCTCTCCGCTGCTGTCAATATCGAGGCTCTCAGGATCAGAGTCCATATCATCCAAGTCGTTCATGAAATCGTCCTCCATTTCCAAGTTACAAAAGCCAGCTGGTGGTACAGTTGCCTCAGAGATTATCTGCATGATCAAATCGTTGCTCTGCATGGGCTGATCGGGTTCTTCAAACTGGTTGCTTATCATCTTCTCGTTCATGAGATCTGCAGGGAGGTTCTTTAGAAACCATGAGTGGTTCTTGATTTCCGCCATGCTGATTCTCTGTTACATTTATTAGAGGCAGAAGGCACGAGAGATGAGACTACAAGAATATTATATCTATTCCTTTTTCTTTTTATGGCATTTAAGTACCTACAGTTAGAATTTACGACCAACTTTGAACAGGTCACTGTATGGACGGACAACTATTCTGTCCAAGAACTGTATTTTAATTTAAAAATTATACTCTCCTTTTTAAAATTATAGATACTTAAAGGATGGTGGTTTATGATATTAAAATAGAAACATAATTCTAATTGAAAGCACAGTGCTGGTACAGGCAAAGTACACTAAATCAAAAATCCTACTCCCTCGTCCCAAAAATGAAGACTAAATACATGATTTTTTTGGTCCTAAAATGAAAGACCAAACATGTAAATCAAAGAGATTATGTGGTGTATATTTAAAGAAGAGTTTTATGGGGGAGAAACAAATTTTATGTGGTGTAGAATGATTCTCTCATCTTAAAAGTAGTGTTTCTTACTTAGCGTACATTAAGTGATTAGGTCTTCTTTTTGGTATGGAGGGAATATATGAGAAAGCAGCATACATGAAACCTACAACTCTATTATAATCTTTATAGGAAAAGCAAATATACAAACTCCTATAGCGACTAATATTTCAAGAACTATCTTTCTAAATTAACCCGTGTTTAATGGGCTTATTCCCACGATTAGATCTTTGAAAACAGATGATCAAGTTATATTAATTGCATTACGTAGGAATTTAGCTATGGACGTTATATAAATTGGATTATGCAGGAATTTAGTTATGATACCATTTTGAAACCACATCCCTCTTTTAGCCAAATGTTAAAACCTAAATACGTTCATACTCTTGGGCAGATTTCATCACCTATCAAAAGAGAGTGAATTCATCAACTGAAATTGACAGTCAAACAGCATGAATAAGGTCGAAAAACAATAATAATGTGACATCCTTTCTCAGGAGTAACTATCTTTTCAAGCAATTGGAAATATTAAGGCTAGTCTGAATACTACAACATTTTTTAGAAAGATAAAATGACTTACCGTTGCGGGATCTGCGACAAAGATTCTAGAGATCAGGTGCTGACATTCAGGAGATACTTGAATAGTCTCCGGAATGGAGTACTGGACACTCAGAATTCTCTGCGGAGGATGAAGGGGAAATTTCCCCACGTAAAATAAAAATAATGAGCCATTCAAATAAAATAAAAATAATGAGTCATTCAAATAAAAGTCTGACTGCGATTGAAGACACTATAACCACATCATTATAAAGTCTAATGAAGTACCTGTATTGTCTTCCGGAAATCTTTTGGTTCGTCGGGGTCCTCAAATGGATAGGCACCAACCAGCATTACATATAATGTCACTCCACATGACCATACATCAGCCATCTAAGATAAAGACAGCGTGTATATTACGCATCATATTACAGGAAACATATGAGCTAACAACCCAAGTTCTGCCCATCAAGTGCATGTTCAAACATAAACTCAGAAAGTCAGGACACATTTTTATTTTTGTTTTGTTCTCTAGTTTTTCATATGTTGAGTCAGATAAGCACATATATATAACTGATAACGTAATGCTTATCTATTGATAATGCTAAAATAATCAACATACAGAAGTGGACATTATATCTTCTCTTTTATCTATTATTCTCTACACAATGGTGCTTATAACTTTATTTTCCATTAACTGATTACTATCACAAGGCTCTTAATAAGCAACATCTTTTAAACGACCAAAAAAAAAGAAACACTGTAAATTAGGATAAGCTGATCATGTAATATGTGGGCTGTTAGAGAACTACACACAAAATAATGTGTGTGTGTGTGTGTATAGTGCAAAACTTCAAAAAGAATTAATATGCACGACATTTTCTAATTTTCATCCTAGGTTTTTTTGGGATAAGGATTGCTAAGCATGCTTCGACAACCACCCTCCTTTCCAAAAAAGTGTATTCAACTTACTATCGTCCTTACAAATTTAAAAATTAATGTAAACAATAATAGATAACTACTGTGACCATGCAAGATGTTAACTATGTCCCAACATGGTGCCATTTAGAGTAATTTGCATTATAACCCTCTCTTACCTCTTCAATGTAAGAGTTTATGAGATGTGAAGTTAACACCACATAAAATTACTGGAAAAAACAAGAAAATTCAGAAGAGACTTGTTCACCGCTAGTAAACAGCAGACCTTCTTATGCAACATGTAGAGCATACATGTCAACTATAAAGATTGTTAACAAAACCTTCTAACACTTGCTCACTCAAGTTGCAGTCTAAGAGTCCAAAATTAAATCAACAGATCCATGCATTGTCTGGAAGTTCATTATAACACAAATTTATGGTGTTAGTGCGTTACCTTGCCATCATATTCTTGCCTAAGTAATACTTCAGGAGCAATGTACGCAGGAGTTCCCACAGTTGAGTTTGGTTGTGAATGCAGAACAGAAGACTGAAAAGTAACAGCAATCAAGAAGATTTATATAGCAAGTTAGCAACTACCCCAAATAACATATAGCGTATGCCATATAAAGGCTAACCAAAAAAAGGTATATGACTAGTAACAATATTCAGAAACTGAAAGAAATTCCACCAGATAAAAGGGTCTTATAAAAGTGCAAGAAAAGAAAAAAATGAAATTACTGCCTTTGCAAAAAATTTAATCCAACAAAAATTCCAAGAATCGGGATAAAAATAAAACCAACAAGAATAATGAGAAAGTTTACCTTCGAGTACCCAAAATCACATATCTTCAGACGAGGAGCCACACTTCCATCCAACAATGTGTTTTCAAGCTTCAAGTCCCGATGACATACTTGCTTCAAGGAGAAACACAATGACTGAGTCAAATAGTTTATCAAGCAACTTTTTCATTAGCAGGATAGCATAAACAAATAGATAAAATGCATTTGTAACATTAAAAGAATTGGATACCATTGCATGGCAATAGCTGACTCCAGATATAAGTTGTTGAAAGAAGAAGCGAGCCTGCAAGTAAAATCAAACATAGAGTCTTCAGAAATAAAACATGAACTAGAGCAAAATGGAATGCCAATAAAAAAGTTAATGGGATAAATACCTCATCCTCGCTGAAGCGCCCAGCATTGCTGATTCTTTCGAATAGCTCTCCTCCAGATGCATATTCCATCACGATAGCTAGATGAGTTGGCGTGAGTATGACCTACAACACATAAGTAAGTAAATTATAACCCACACCCCCTTAATAGGCAAAACCAGGAACAGGGTAAAATTAGCCAAGCAAACCTCTTTAAACCTAACAATGTTAGGATGCCTGAGAGACCTATGATTAATAATTTCCCTTTGGACATTTCCATCTATCTGCAATACGTACAAATATATTAAGTACAAGCAATTCCCCACAATAATACAAAACGTTAAGAGTAAAACAAAATCATACAAAATAATATGAGCTTGTGATATGCATGTTCATGCACAAGCACATGTGCAGGTGGGTGTACATGTATGCAAGCATGCTGTGCTGGAGAACAAGGTTAGCTGTACGACCGACTAACTTTATTTTCTTGCTATTTTGGAATTACTATGCCATTTTCTGAGTCATGAAAAAATTCACTAAGCCATTTTCTGAGTCATGCAAAAATTCGCTACTCCTTGCAACAACTGACAAAGTATTTATATGTGCCTCTCATTAGCTGGCATTTAAACTTTTAGATGTGTGATGTAAATTAACCGCATGGGACACACAACACCAAAAGAAACATGAGACTAGACCAACAAGCTCAATCTAGCTGGTGCAATTACGCAGGCCTAGAGGTACAGACTTCTAGCCCTCATATTGTTCCTCTCCTCTCTCCCACTCAGGATACACGAGTTGGAAAGCTATACCTTTTAAATTCCTCCACTTTCTCAGCAACCAAGCAAAATACAAACTTCACCTACTTTAACTAAACTTCTTCCACTAGTTTTTAACTGCATAAAAATTACTAATGATAATTTACGCATTTCATGTTGAAAAAGTATCTTCAACAGAGTAATTTCATTAATAGATTTTTATTTTTAAAAACGATATAAACATTTAGAACACCTAATTCCATCAAAAAAAGAAGGGCATATCCGCACACCAACAAACTTTCCAAATTTAACTAAACATCAATAAATGCGTGCATAACTGGAACTTACCACAAATCCCCCCAATAAATATCGCGAAAATTAAACAAAATAACCAGAAGCCAAAGTTAACAATCAGACCTTATCGCCTCTCTCGATGTACTTGACTGCAACTAGTTCCTTGGTCTGCTTATCTCTCATAAGCCTCGCAACTCCAAAATTACCCGCCCCAATATCCCGAACCAAATCGTACCGATCACTGTCGTGCATAATCGGCATATCCATACCCGAACCTGCTGGATTCACAGTCCGATCCATTTCCAATGCTCTCTTCGATATATAGCCCTACAAATATTCCCGAATCACATTACAAAACTGAAAAACGGCGACGTCTATTAGTTATTGTGATCGAACTGAAACATCTAACGCCGATTAGTACCCGTGCAAACGATCCAATTAATCGGATATGGTTCCCACTTTGAATATAGAGTGCTGGGAGTCCGTCAACTTTGGTGCTGTCGCTCTCTCTATCTTAAATTTTAGACTGAGGAAAAGATTTTCTGGTCGGCGACGGATTAATACTATCTGCTGTCTGAGATTTGGTTGGATGATAGAGAAGGGGAGTGGTGCTGTTGACGAGGCAACTTGGAGTGGGTAGGTGCCTAGATGAGGAAACGGTGTCGTTTGTCATAGCTGGCCTTAGGATACGACGCCGGGTTGCTTCTAGTTGCCAAGAAGGCGACAATTGGATTATGTCCTTTTTCTTGTCATCTTGTCATTCTTTTTCCTATTTGTGGATTAGTTTATTGTTCTGACGAAAATGTCCCTAATTTGGATAACATGTTAGGGTGATTTTATTGTACAACTTCACTAATATTTAAGCTAAAGTTCATTTTGGAATTATCTATTCTCAGTTTTTTCTGCAGATTAAAAGGGAGAAACAACAATAGAAACGTGTCTATAGAAAGACATGGCAAATGAGTGAGGACAATCAGTTAATTAATTACAAGACCAGAAGTTAAAAATTTAGGGTACTGATTTTTGCACATCTTTTATTGATTTTGCATGCCTAAAAATGAGTAGAGTTATTGAATTATCCTTTTAAAATTTAAAATAATTTACACATTTATCATGTTCAAGAACAGTGAATTTGAAACTTCATCACTTTTTGGTTGTGCAAGATCAATAGAGGGTGTGTGAAAATCAACACCCAAAATTTATTTTAAAATTTGTTAGGCGGACTTACTCGATCAAGAGAAGACTTCCAGTGATTATTCGGGAGTTAATTATTATTATATTCATTTGTCTTAATGATATTCAAAAATTAATTAACTTGTTAGGATTTCGCCCATAAGTATTCGGCTCAACACTTCAACGTCCAAATTGAGTTTTAGAATATTAATAAAAATATACATAATATATGACTACTAATATTTCACGAATTTGAAAAACATAGAAGTATTATTCCCTTCATTTCAAAATTATACACATCTATTATTTTTAATACAGCACATAGGAATGTGGTGATAAAAATAGGAATGACATATATGAATATCAAATGTCCAGGGATGGTGGGAATAAAACATTCATATTCTCGTGTTTGGAAATATAGTGACGGGAATTGCTTAACAAAATATAATTACGTCTTATTTCTCAAAAAATTCTATAATCATTATTGATTTTAAAAATAAAAATATTTATTATATCACTTTAACAAAAAAAAAATAATATATTTTTTTATATAAATAGACAAATCTTTATATGATTGATAGGAAAAATTATAAAAATAGTGACAATGTATATAATATTTAATATGTTATACAAAAGTCTCAATTTAACTATATAAATTCAAGTATGAACTCTTGAAATATAATTTTATTGTGTTTCATATATAGTTAAAGATAATAAAAAATTTAATTAGTAGTTATGAAATTATAATTAAGAAGTTAAATTTTTTTAAAAGAGAAATAAAATAAATAAATAAGAGAGTTAAAAAATAGAGAGAGAGAGAAAAAGGAAGCACGGGACAACAAAATTGAGAGATATAATAAATATTTAGAGAATAAATTTAAAAAATTTATAGAAATTATTTTTATTTTAGGATGAGACATAAAAAGAAAAAGAAAATGAAAATTGCAAATAGGTATTATGACAAATATTTTAAAGAGATAAAATTTAAAAAAAAAAATTGAAAATTTTGCAAAAGAGAAAGTGCAAAAAAATAAAACTAGAGAGATAAATTGCTAATTTTTAGAGTGAGAATCTGTTTATAAAAAAAAATTTAAAGTGGTAAAAGAAAATTTAATTTTGTTTTTTCAAACATTTATGCATAGTGGGAATTAGAAAACCTAAGGCCATGTTTGGTGCATATGAATGTTACCTCATGAATAGTTATCTTATTCCTATACCCATCATATCTATGTTTGACCTCGTTTTTATTAAAAAATTTAATTTGATAATATCATTCTCACTAACAAAAGATATCTATCTAATGTGATAATCTCATACCTACCATGAGATGTGATAAATATTTGAAAAAACAAGATTAGTTTTTCTTTTACCACTTATTCAATTTATTTATTTTTAAATCTCACTCTAAAACTTTAGCACTTTCTCTCTCAAAAACTTTGACAATTTATCTCTTTGTTTTTTTTTTTTTTTTTGCACTTTCTCTTTTCAAAATTTGACTTTTTTATTTTATTTTCTCTCTTTAAAATATTTTGTCATCATACCTATCTACAATATTTCATTATCTCTCTCTCTCTCTCTCATCTTAAAATAAAAATAATTTCTATAAAAAAATTAATTTATTCTCTAAGTATTTATTTCATCACTCAATTTTGTTTTCCCAAGCTCTTTTTTTTTCTTTCTCTAATTCCTTTTTTTTAACTCCTTTATTTTATTTATCTTTCTATAAATTTTAACTTCTTAATTAGAATTCCATAACTACTTATTAACATTTTTATTATCTTTAACTATATATGAAACACAATAAAATTATATTTTAAGAGTTTATAATTGAATCTATATTGTTAAATTGAGACTTTTGTATAACACATAGAATATTATATACGATGTCACTATTTTTATAATTTTTGCTATTAATCATATAGAGATCAAAATTTCAAAATTATTTTTTAAAAATGTTTTTTTGTTAAAGTGATATGATAAATATTTTTATTTTTAAAATCAATAATAATTATAGAATTTTTTGAGAAATAAGATGTAACAATATTTTGGTAAGTAATTCCCGTCACTACATTTTCAAACACGAGAATCGAAATGTTTCATTTACAACATTTATAGACATTTGATATACATATATGTTATTCATATTCTCATAATCACATTCTCTTATGCCGAACATGGTCTCATGGTGGATATGCGATTCCCACATTAAATGGATATCTTTCATTAATCATAATGAGATTCCCAAAATAAAAGTAACGTCAAACATAAGTATGATGGGTATGAGAATGAGATATCAATTCCCGATGTAATATTTTCGTGCACCAAACATGGCCGAAGTATATTTATTTTATTTTAATTGATATCAAAGTCAATATTGTAAAATACAAATACTTACTATGTATAAATTTTAAAAATTCAATAAATTTATATCATAATTTGAGTTTATGAATTTCAAGAACTTAGTTTAATAGAACTCAAAGTAATTTTTTAAAAAGTTAGATGAATTCGTGTTAATTTAAATTTAAAATTTTAACATTTGAAATTTAATGTTGCCCTTATGTTTTGAAATGAAGATAATATATTTTTTCAATAATATTATAGTATGTTTAATTCTTAAATCATAATTAAATTATTATTTATGATACCTGTATTATTATTCAAGTAAATATCCTTCGATACAATTTGCATTTGCATTTTAATTTTAAATTTTAAAATTATAAATTTTTAAAATTTATATGTAAAATTTGTTTATAATATAATTTAGAATATTAATTTTAATAAAATAAAATAATTTTAAATTTAAATTTAAATATCAATTTTTTATAAATATATTATATTAAAAAATATAAATATTTCTAATTTTAGAAGTTGAGACCCCTTAAATAGACCTGCTAATTTTATAAATGGATGGATCTGTCCAATTAAAGGGGGTCAAACTTAGGTTCGAATTGTTTTTTGCCGTTGCGTATTTATTGTTCACCTAATGGACGGCCGTGTTTCAAAGGGCGGCTGGTCTTGAATGAAACCGATAATTGCGGTTTATTTTTTAATTATTATTAACTACTGTATTTAAAAAAAAAAAAAAAAATCAATTGCGATTATGATGATTGTCGGAACACGATAGGGGTAAAACTGTAATATTCATTAGTTGTCAATTTCGGGGACAAAAACCTTGGGAACTAAGCAAAGTTTTCCAATTCCAAACAAGTATTTCCAAATTAGATCAATTAGGTGACTGACTTGGATTTTCACCAAGAGATTTAACTTAGTGACATCACCGACAATTTAATAGACCAATTATTACTATGGAGAAAAGTACACAACAATAAACAAAAAGGTTGGGGTCTATTTTTTGCAAGATTTTTTTTTTTTTTTTTTTTTTTTAATTTTTTATTTTAGAGAGGTTGGATATATGTTGCATAAATTCGTCCCATCTTAGATATAAATGTTTATAAATATTTTAAAAATAAATTCATTAAAGTATTTGCTATTCCAAATCTTGTGATTCATCATCCAATTTTAGCTATTTTTATGTAAATGTTTATAACTATTTTAAAAATATATTCATTCAAGTATTTATTATTCAAAATCTTATAATGAATCATACAAAATTTTAAATTTTAAAATTTACAAACTAATTTTTCAAATTTCAAAAGAAATTTGTTTTGTTAAAATTGAGAGAGTATATATTTGTGATAATATTAACCAGATTTAAAAAAATAACATCTTGATAAGGAATGAAAATAAATGAGATAATAAAGTACCCCGACCACACTCTTGGCAAAGGCCGAAGCGTAGCCCAACAAACAGCCCAATAGAATATGAAAACATAAAACTTAAGAGACCAGTCCAAACTCTCGCCCAAAGTAAGTCCGACAAGAACGATAAAAGTTCCATAACGTTTCTTATACCGTTGTGCAGCCCAACTTACCACGCAATATGCAATCAAAGATTTCTTCTTCTTCCTTTTTTTCGGGAGAAGCGTAATAATGCCAACTAGACCGCCAACTTGCGTGATTGATTGTTTGGTATAATTTATTTTAATAATTTAGAGTTAATTTTTAAAAAAAATTATTTTAAAAATATTTGTTTTAATTGATATTTAAATAATTATAAATTAAGTATAATAATATTTTTAAATTAATTAAACATACTTATCAAAATATGTTTTATTACAACTTATATTATATTTAAAATGACAAATAAATATAAGTTGCTTTCAAATAAATTATGAATAACAGGACTTCAGTTATTATATCTAACTCCGTAAGCAGAAACCACGAACAAGGCAACAGGAGCATATAAATCAAAGAACTAAAAGAATAACATAGGGGGACGACTTGGAAAGAGTAAGCCAAATATGCTCTGTTAAGATATTATAATTTTAGAACAGAAGAAATACTCCGTATTAGTTATAACGACGTTTCAAAAATTAACGGGAGTACAAGAAATAATGATAATAATATTTCTAGATTATGTTTGTTAGAGATAATTAAGTAAGCGATTAAATAACTAATTCTTGAAAAATTTTAATTATTGTTTGTTTACAAACTCCTGCAAAAAAAAAAAAAAGAGACTAATTATGTAGATTATATTATATATTATTATATAACAGCCCATAATGATATAATACATACCTTACATTTAAACCTAATTTATTAAGACAAAAATATCGAGATTTTTTTAATTAAATATATGACGACTGTGTCTCTTTAACTAACAAAATCGTTCTTGATTGGTAAGTAGTAGAGTAATCACTTGAGAGGATTCTTTTTGAATATTCGCATCTCTTGTTGGTATATATGGATATATGAATTTGTCCATAAACTTTGTTATGTCATAATTGGTTGTGCCGATTGTGGAACTTATGGTGGCGCTTCCAAATGTATTGCATAAAACAAGGAAGACTCGCAAGAAACTAAATGGAAATTCATTGCTCAATGTGAAGGTGAATGTTGAAATATAGAATTTTAACATTCTAAGTTTTAACATTTCATATTTGTAACATATATCACAAACAGTTTTTTCATTAAAAAATTAAATAATAATAATAATAATAATAATAATCCACATACATAATTAAAATTTTTGGATAACATTATAACAAATTAGATAAAAGATAAAACACTATGTGTAATCCATTTCAAGTAATCCTATGACCATTATTTCATTCCAATGATCAACTTCGTATGATCTTTTCATTAATTTACCATCATTGTAAGATTATACCAAAAAATTAATTTCATAATCAAACATTGAGATAAGGAAACAAAATTAGCAATTTATTTTGGAATTCAACATCTATTATCGATTTATCTATCAATTTATCTACTATATTATATATGGTGAAGGATTAGGGATGATTACCTTTATGAAGCTGTATCATAAATTGGAGTTCAGCACTGAGGGGTAAAAAGTCTTTTCGTGTTTGTGTTTTCTGTGTGTTTAGTTTTCCATTTTTTCATTTGTATAATTGCATATAATAATTATAAGGAATTTTATTTTTATTTTTTATTGAGTGAATTCTTTATGTTGTGACTATATATGATGTGATTATTTGTTCGGTATTGTTGTGTCGATACTGGAGTTTTAGAGATGTTCATAACTCCCTCCGTCCTACAAAGATAATAATAAATTTTGAATTTTCTGTAACACGGGTTTTAAGACATATGAAAATTATTTTAAATATTTTATTTTTATATTTATATTATAGTTAAAAACATAACATATAAATATATTAAAAATATTTTTCTTAAATAAGAAATAAATTACTTTAATATACTTTTCATACATTATAAAATTCATATTACAAAACCGTTAAAATTTATTTCAATTTTTTTTAAATGAAAAAAGTATCTCATTTACCTATTTAGAGAGATCATTTATTTCATGACTACTGATGGTTATTTAATTTTACAAAACTATCAGTGCACAATGTTTATTGAAGATGTCAGCAAATACAGGTCGAATCCATAAGTACTAGTTTGTTTTTTAAGATCCTTAATTAATATTTTAGGTGAATTAGAAATATTAGTAGAAGATTTGATTGATAAAAATTAAGAAATGGTAAAGAACTAAATTAAAGAAGAAAGTTTACAATATGAAATGGATTTAGAATTTTGAATCCACTAAACAACACTCATAACAAACAATTATTTTATCTTTTTTTTAACTCAAATTACGTCGCTGACGTTGTGTACGTAATTTAGTTGGATCTTGACACTTGGGCCTCTCTTCAACTTAAGTTTGGAGCATCTTGACACTTGGGCCTTTCTTCAACTTAAGTTTAAACATAATTCTTGGACTCCCTTTTTGTAAGAAAAATTCAGCCCTTTTTAATATTTAGGGTTTCCACAAGCTCCGACAAAAAACGACATACTGAAAATTTTTGTACAAGCGTTTCATTCGTACTAAAATATTTCGTATGAACTAACATCAAAATAATAAACGTTCACAAAGAATCATCACATTTTTATCAAAATTTATATTTCATTGGCATAAATTGAGTTACAAAATTTCGGTTCTCACAAAACTCATCCCAAGTCCATATGAAAATTTTACTATGAACAAAGTTATATAAAACGGACTAAGAACTTCATTTGTAAGTAACAATAATTTACAAAGTGTCTTCTATATTCTTAAAATCATGAGCACATCATATATGCATTGGTTATAGAGATTATTGGGTCTCACAGTATAGATGGGGATTTATCTAGCTCAAGGAAGGACAAAAATGAGTGATTGGTTTGTAATTATTGTACAATAAATATTGTATGTAATTCTTATTTGTTTTTTGCTGCATTGCAGTGAACCAGTGATGAATGTAGATCAGGGAAATAATTAAACATGGAAAACATTAATTTATCGTATAAGGAAATTGAAGAATATTTTTGATGACCGATTATAAATGAATAGTAGTTGGATGGAAGACCAGGTCACATTTATGTGCTCCGGTGGTGAGTTTGACCATTTGATTATTTATTTCAAAATACGTGCGTCGACCCTATCTGTTTTGTTTACATAATAGTGACATATGTGTAAGAACCCGATATTTTAACTTTATAAATATGATGTTTGGAGGTACTAAATAAAATTATTGGTTTTCGACAAAAA
>JAUMHB010107569.1:6202-18038 GCA_032359685.1 Pittosporum tobira
TTCAATTATAATTGTAATAAAATGATGAATTAAGAATAACATGGTATTTTATTGCACTAGAAAAAATTTATCTTTAATTTTAAAACGTGCTAAAAATGAATAATTATTCCTAATTTTGAAACAAATAGTAATATTTTTATAACGAAAAACCACATTGCATTAAGTATTACTGCAAATTCTGGATACTCAGCACCCGCATTTCATGTCTTTTTTCTGGATTTCTTTCTCGATTGTTCTTGCAATATAAATATTTGCGAGAAGATATAATTAATAAAATTATTCCGTAATTTTCTGGGAGAAAAAACAGAAAATTGAAGCTCCTCCATGCCATTAATATTTGGGCAGTAGTCTCTTGACTCACTGAAATCCGATAACCATGGCAGATTGGGATGGTGCTCTTGTATTTGATAGAATTTCACCAGTTTAATTTATAGCAATTAAGTGGCCAAATTCTCAACGTAAATTCCAGATTTCTGAGGGAGAGACGAAAGTTTTAACATGTACTAGAAGCACGTACGACAGCTTATGATTGAAGCCGGATTATAACAAAGTTTGAACATGAATTAATTATGACAAAACACCTCTCTATCTATATATAACAGAGTACTCAATTATTAATTCTGTCTCTTTGTCAACCAATTAAGCATCTAAATAGTACTAAACATTTTGAGCTGCAGATGATTGGTAACCTTTCATTTCCTGCTGCATAGGAATGTAAATTTCACTAGCCATTTTCACCGGAAACCCCATTGCAGCCGCCGCCAGCCTATTAACCACCGCTCTTTCCAGTGATTGCACCTGATTTTTCAAGAACTTCACATAATGAATTGCTTCATCTAACATGGACGCGGTGTCGATTTTCGTCCCGTCCTGAACTAATCTTTGTAGTATCCTAATTCTCTCACTTATCCTATATCTCGGTGACGCGCCGCCATGCTTTGAGGGTCCTTCGATATATTCACGTTCCTTCTCTTTGGCAGCATCACGGATTCCGGGTCAATATGAATTGGCTGCATAGCCGCGATTCGGAATATCATCTCCCTCATTGAAGCCATTGAGTTCCGTTTTTGCGCCTGGTCATTGATATTCTCTTCTAGTTTACTTGGTGTTGATGCTTGTTTGTTTGACTATTTCTGATCTAGCCCGTTCAACGTTTAGCTGAATTGAACTTGAAAGATCATGGTTAACCTGAAATACGGAAAACGTGATGGGTGATGACCTCAATTTTCTCTCAGATGCTCATCAATAGTAAGTTTCATTAAAGGGGGAGAGAGTATTTATGTTTGTCCTCCTTTACTAGAATGTATTTATAAGAGTTTTATCTTAGCATGTCAATCGAGGATAAAGAAGTTGCGGGTCTCATTTGAGTAGACATGTCTTGTTGGACTTATTGGGCCAATGAGTGTTTATTGGATTCTATGCATGTCCATTGGGCCATAAAACTTCTTTGCAAGCAAGACCGATGCTGAAAATATGGTTGGGAATGTAGCAGCCTTAAGTCTATAAGTAATGGGCGATCGCCCGAAGGTTAACAATTTACGTGGATTATTTGAGCGATCAGATGAGAAGTTTTTATCCAATCATCCATATGGAATTGTTGATGTTGGACGAGAATAGATGATGTCAAGTACTCCCGCGCAAAATTCTTAGATGTTTAATTCACGTGTACCATGTTGCAACACCCTAATTAGAATTTAAGAAATGTGTTGGTTGTGACTTTTAGGAAGATAGTGATGTATTTATTTTTCAATCTTCTAGGATTCTTGTAAACATCGATACTTCCATTCCTGATGGTATTTGAATACATGCATCGACCTAATACAAACTGACGAAATGTTGCTCATAGATCACATTATCATCTTCCATCGGTAGCCCAGCCAAAATAAATCCAACCTACCAATTTATTTGGGTTGTTTGATACATCAACAACTCTCACACCCATGGTATAAAATAATTTTCAATTTATTGAGCGTTTAAAGATTATTGAATTCAGATGTTTATTTGGTATATAAAATGTATGTTAAAAAATTTAAATTGTTTAAATTCAACTAAACAAAACTTTAAAATTAAATTTAAAGTGTAAAATAAATTTGTTAAACTCGACAAAATAAATTGTAAGTTTTGCATATAAAATAATATACAGGGTTATTGTATATAGGTAATTAAATGAAATGGTTTATACATTTTCCATGAAACGATAGATGCATTTTATTATGGTGGAAAGTGACAGATATGAGACGTACACACATACATTGAATATTTACTATTAGGTGCCATATGATAATTTTTTCTTTTCTTCTGGTCCAAACGTGCCATATGATATCATATTTATATGTATCATGGCTTGTACTTTATTCTTCATATGGATCGAATTCTTTTGGCTTGTTGCATCACGACAAATTCAGATTCAAATTCAAAAACAGCCCCCCAGAGAGGTATGAAAGGCGAATACACGGATTCATATTATTAATTCATCCACGGATTTTAATTTTATATACACATTGATGTATATATATATAGAGAGTTTATGAGAAGGATACAATGCACTTGGCGGATGGAAGGGTATATGCCCTATATCTACAGGACAGGTCAAAGTTGCTAAAAATATGATGGTGTTGGAACCTTTGTGGGACTCTCACATGGGTTTCTCATAAAATGTTTGACGAGTTATGATACGTTATATTTTCTCAATCTCATAATTTTTATCACAATTTTTTTGTATATGCGCGTGACACAAATTTTTAACATGTGTCAAGTGTTATGTTTAAATTTAATATTTTTCTTTAAATTTAATATTTTAACATATTCATATATATTTTTAATTATATCACAAATATTTTAAAATATAATATTTTAATATCATTTTCATCTTAAATTTTATACTACACACTTTAAAAAATATATATTTAAAAAATTATAGGACAAAGAAAGTTTATACATCATTTATTAATTAATCAGCTATAGGTTTTGAGTATTTAAGTTATGTGTCTCGTAGCTAGCTACTCCTAGGTTGGGTTGGGTTGGGTTGGGTTGGATTGGATTTGAATTTGAATTGATTGGGGACTGGGATTGGAATGGGGGGATGGAAGAGGAATAAATGGCTTTTAGTGAAGCGTGATACTTGAGACACAAGCACTACTCTCACTGGATCCTGCCTTAGGAGGCAACCTACGTACCCTAACTTACAGACTCCATTCAAACATATTGACTTTCTCTTTAAAGAAATAGATAAACTTATAAATAAATAAGTAATCACCATGCTTAATTTCGTGGTTTTAAATACTACTACAGTGGTACTTTAACATTTAATTTTGTGTGGACCGTGGCCTTACTCATATATATATATATATATATACTCAGGCATTTATCAAGTTTAGTAGCCTGCCTCAGCTCATCTTGCTTTGTCATCATGTAATAATATCGTCTCATCTTAGTCGAGTAAATATTCAGTTATACAACATTATCAATTACTGCAGTACCTATCAACTAATTTAAATTTTATATATTTAGCAAAATAAATAAATATATATATATATAAATAATTAAAAGGAACTTTACATGTGTAGCTGGTAAGGGGGGGAAAAAGTTTTGGCTATACTTCGTTATATCCCATTTATGGAGTAACCTTAATGTTGCGTCTGGTTCTACATTACGTAAATAATATGAATAAAATGAAATTTACATTGAAAAATAGTGGGTGTTAGAATAAAATGTTTAAATAACACTAAAATTTAATTCAAAAATTGATGTTGGAAATGAAAATGATGAAACTCACATTCTCTAACATAAATAAGCATTCATTTTTCATTCTCACGTCTTCTTTATTTTCAACTAAAATTTAATTGTTAATAATATATTTTATTCTCAAAAACACTCATTTTTAATGTAAATTTTATTATATTTCTATTACATATTTAATAAAAAACCAAACGTAACACAAATAATTCAATTTCCAAACCATAAACGTCAGAGGTCCATCGAGAGAGCGTACAAACTGAAAACTCCAACAATAGTGAAACTTTGACCAAAATCCTGAGAAGTCCGCGTCTTTAAAAGCAAACATCTTCTGTTTCCTTCCGCTAAAGCTTTGACACCGCCACAACAAAGCAATCATCGATTGTTCAAAAATTAAATATTTTATATATATTTATAAAATTGAAAATTTTAAATTCAAAATAATTATATTTTATTTTAATTAGTGTTGAAATCAATTTTATAAACTATATATAAAATATTACTATTTACAAACTTTAAAATTTTAAATTTTAATAAACTTATATCATAATTTGAATTTTGATATTTCATAAACCTAATTTTGAAAAAGAAAGACTAAACTAACCACAAGAGTCACCAAAACATAAATCTAGACCGTAGACTGATGCCATCCAGCTTCATGAAAACATAACAGGGAAAAACACTGATAAAAGAAAAAGATCTATGCCAAATTAATGATTTTACAATATACAAAATAAATAAAAAATTAAAAAAAGTCATAGAGTACATACTAGTAATACTTCAGAAAAATGAAGGTGTTTTATTTAAATACCAACTCCATTTTAAATTTTGATATGATTATTCTTTTTTGATATGTTTCATTTTTCTTTTGTTTAACATTATTATTAATTTCATATAAATTAAACAGTTCGTCGAGTGCACCTCTCTTTTAACACATTGTACATTAAATTTACAATATTTCTTACACAAGATATCGATGTCTCCTCATGGACTACTGTTGAGTGTTGATGATATACTTCAATGAAATATATTAGATCTAGCAAATGGAGTATGGATTTAGATTAACATAAATGTATTTGATTTAATTTGTATTGGATTTAAATTAAATGAATTATATTTTAAATAATTGGTAAATGGCTGAATATATATAAATAAGAGTAAATATGGATAAAGCCTATATCGAACTCAAATATCATACATCATTTTTTGAAAAAAATATTTTAAATTTACAATCACTTTCTCTCTCTAAAATTTTCAGATTACTTTCAATCCCTAGAATTTTGAATTCCCTTTTGTTGTGTGTGTTTTCAGATTACTTTCTCTCTCTTTTAAGTTTGTCTTTTTTGTTTTTTTTTTTGGTTTTTTTTTTTTAGGGTTAAGAGTTATAATTTGAAAATTAAAAGTGATATCTAGTTCTCAAGAATTGACAATGGCATTTACATTTTGATCATCCTTTCATTTTTATGGCCATGTTAAAAACATGAATTGGTTCAAACTTCCCAATTTTTTAAACTTAATTATGTACTTCATTTGTCTCAAAAAAAAAATTAAAAATATAATTTTTTTGGTCATAAAATGAAAAATCAAACACATAAATCAAAAAAATTATGTGATGTATATTTAAATAAAAATATTTATAAAAAAAAATAAATTTTATATAATATTAAATAATTATCTCACATTAAAAATAATATTTATTAATTTACGTATAATAAATAATTTAGTCCTTTTTTTTAAGGCCGATAGAGTATATGTTACCATTTCATTCTAATATTTAATCCGTACAATCGAAAATAATTAACACCTTATCGATTTGTGAGGAGTGTCATGAGTCATATAGACGGAACATAGGTCGATGTCGAGTACGACGACTTACCGTTACTGATGATCAGTAAGGAATATTTGAACATTAGAAATTGAGATCTGACGTGGACAGCCACGTCGGAAAGGTCAATAACCACATAGGTGGTGTTCACATGGTGGCCAATGGCGGGTGACACAGTCATCATGGTAGGCTTAAATGTAAAAGACCACCGCCTATTTGTCAGTCTTTCACGTGCATTTCTCAAGCAAGCAGCCCACCCTCGATTTGATTCGCTTGCACATTTGATTGTGATATTGTGACCTGTAAAATACACTACTCCCTCTGTACCAATTAAATTACAATAATTTAATTTTATATGAAGTTTAAAAAATATGTTTAATATTATAATTTTAAATAAAAAAATAGTAATTGATATTATTATTCAAATACGAGAATAATGAAATAGTAGTTAAAGTGATGGAATATAATATTGATATAGTAATTTAAAATCGGATAATAGTGATTAAAATGGTAGGATGATAAAGTAAAAGTAATTTAAACAATTAATATTATTAAAATTTTCAAATTGAATATATTGTAATAATGTAAGACGTCTAAAAAAAACAAATGTTGCAATATAAATAGAACATATGGAGTATAATTTCCTCAACCTAGGGCTAAACAAAATTCCCAGCCATTTCTTTATTCTAGCACAAATCAATCCCGGATGAATCCTGTCTATTTTTCCTTAACAACTTTAGGTCTTCAGTTTCATATTGAGTATGAAATGTTATATATTTCTATCTATTTTCAAAATAAGAAATAATTTTAAAAAATAATATTTTTCAAAAATAGACATTTGATTACAATTTTTATATAAAAAGTTTTTTTAAAAGATATTTTTTTTAAAATGATGTATATTTTCATCTATAATTATAATAAAATAATAAATTAAAAATAACATAGTATTTTATCGCACTGAAATAAAAATATATTTTTAATCTTGAAACGTACAAAAAAACAAATAATTATTTATAATTTTGAAATAAAAAGACCTTTTTATAATGAATAACGACATTGCATGCATTATTACTGCAAATTCTGGATGCTCGGCACCCACATTTCATGTGTTTTTTCAAAGTTGGAGACGTGGAAATTCCCGGAGCCCAATGGTCCCAAGTCTTGTAATTTCTTTCTTCTCAACCCTATCTTAACGTCCCTCTCTGGATCTCTTTCTCGATTGTTCTTGTAACAAAAATATTATTGATAAGATTTAATTAATGCAATTGTTTTGTAATTTTCTGAGAGAAAAAACCGAAATTTGAAGCTCCTACCACAGTTCCACGCCATTAATATTTGGGCAGTAGTCTCCTGTCACTGAAATCCGATAATCATGGCCGAGTTGTATGGTACCTACATATATATATATATACAGAGAGAGAGAGAGAGAGAGAGTGTGTGTTTCACCAGTTTTATTGCAAGTAGCCAATTTCTCAACCTAACTTCCAGCCTTTTGAGAGAGAAGAAAGTATTAATTTTTTTTGTGTCTTTTTCAATGTCAGATAGCTATTTGACCCCGACTAATTTGAAATCGAATAAGTTGTCGGAATCCAAATTTGGAAGTTCTACTCTCCCAACACACCTTTCTTGGGTTCGCAAGGTCTCAATTAGGGGTTCTATTCTCCTAATACCTTTCTTCCGTTTGCAAAATTTGAACTCGAGATCTTGCGAATAGGGGTTGGGTTCCTCACCACCCAACCCAAAGTCCTTTGGTTGGAAGAAGAAAGTTTTAACATGTACAAGAAGCACGATAGCTTATGATTGAACGCCTTTAATTAAGTCAGTAATTTGATTTAACAAAGTTTGAGCATGAATTATGATAAAACACCTCTCTCTATATAATACTCCGGATTAATTTGGTACGTACGTCATTATTATTTTGTAGCAACATAAAGGAACAATCCCAACCGTGTTGGGAATAGTAAGACTATAATTAATAACAATTAACAGTGATAATGCAAGAGCTTGATCTCTCTCTCTCTTTTCTCTTTACACCACCGAAGTATAGCACATCGACTAGAGAGATGCATTTATACTGACAACACTAACTAATTTATGTCTCTTTGTCAACCAATTAAGCATCTAAATAGTGCTGAACATTTTGAGCTGCAGATGATTGGTAACCTTTCATTGACTGCTGCATAGGAATGTAACTTCCACTAGCCATTGTCACCGGAAACCCCATTCCAGCCGCCACCGGCCTATTAACCGCCGCTCTTTCCAGTGATTGCACCTGGTTTTTCAAGAACTTCACATAATGAATTGCTTCATCTAACATGGAAGCAGTGTCCATTTTCGTCCCGCCGGGAACTAATCTTTGTAGTATCCTAATCCTCTCACTTATCCTTTCCCTCCGGTGACGTGCCGCCACACTTTGAGGGTCCTTGGATATCTTCACGTTCCTCCTCTTTGGCGGCTTCACGGATTCCGGATCAATATGAATCGGCTGCATAGCCGCTATTCGGAAGATCATCTCCCTCACTGCAGCCATTGAGTTCCGTTTTTGCGCCTGAGTAGAAAATTCTCCTCCGTTTCTCCACCTCCCCATGTTTGAATTATTAGGTAAAAATGGAATCTCCGCCAATTCTTGAGCCGGCGGAGAGCCCCTGAATGATATGGTTGATGGTAGGTTGATAAATGTGGGTGAATTTTCAATAGTTTGGGGCATACCACCAATATTATCAGTGTTTTGATGAGTAAACTCTGGCATTTCGGAGACCTCATTATAGGTTCCTCCGTAGAAGTCGGAAGCTTTATCCATCTGCATCATCATCAACATCTCTATTTGGTCTTCAGGTGCAGACTTTAACAGATCAATTTCCATAGTTATATTACACTAGCTCTTTTATAGTGCAGGCTTACTACGGAAGAAAATAAAAGGGTGGGTTTCTTTAAAATTTATTTGGAAAATTAAAGGGGAAGGAGGAAAAAAGTGTTTAAAGGCTGCGAACTGAGAGAAACTGATGGCAGAGGGATGGGTAAGGTAAAGAAAGAGAGAGAAGACTAAGAGTTTTATCAGAATGTGCAGGGAAGGAAAGAAAATATTAGGGTTAGGAGAGGAAATGAAATAAAATAGTGATATTGGGAACACACCATCAATTGCAGAGGTGGGAAGACTATATATAACAAGTGGTTGAATATTTTATATAGTGTATTGGGAGAAATGCTATTCCAATACCTTCGCTTTTATAAATCACAAAGTTGGTGAGCTTTCTTTTTCTTTTTCTTTTATTGAGACAATTATTTTCATATTTTAATCAGAAAAATCTTCTTGCGCAGTTATTTTACAGACAATAAAGTTAAAAATTCTTGTATGATGACTGCTAGCTACCCAGAAGAGCATCATGGAGCACGTACACTTGCTATACCTGATCAGAATTATTCACATTAATGTCGGTCAAATTTGGGACAAGCGGAGATGTAATTAGTAGCTAGGTTATGGAAACAAACTGAGTCAAGTTTTACAGTGATGAAGCCTTTCTTAGATTACGTCTGTATTTGATCTTAAAGTTTGCACGGGATATATGTAAACCTAGTTTTTCATATTAGTAACTAGGCTTAGCTAGGGTGATCATATATAAGTGAACAGCTTAACAGTGAATAGAGGGAACTAATATTTTCATAAGTACACTCCTAAAAAGTTCAACAACTAATTTTTAGGAGTGTTTTAAATTTGCTAAGTGGACATGCTCATCGGAGGGAGTGTGGCAATTTTCCTACTCAATTTTATATTTATTTTTTTATATAGAGCAATATAAATATAAGTGATAATTATCTAGAACTTAAGTATTTAGAATATTATATTATATTCACAAAATTTGCAAGCTAAAATAATAAAATCTAAAATAATATGCAAGCTTTTGTTTTTTTTTTTAATTTTTTTCTTGACATACTAGAAAGCAGGGAAGTAATCCTTCTTGGCAATTAATAATCTGTCCATGCCAAACAAATCGGTTTATGAAAGCTAATTAATCGGCCATGGGCGGTCGGCGAATGAAACAAATCGGTCCATAAACTTTGACCAACTCTCTTCGTTTGGGCTTTGTCCAAAAATACCCAAACTACAACTCGATGTTTAGAGCAATTTTTAGAACACCGTCTCACTATTTAACTCAAAAAAATTAATAAATAAAGTAAAACAATAGGACCCCAAATGTAAAAATAATATACTTTCTTCGTCCCGAAAAGAATAAATAAAATGGGTAAATTACATAAATTAAGAAAATTAACTTTTTTGGAGAGAGTATATTTTTTTGACAAAATTATCCTTACAAATATATTTTATAATGATAGAGAGAGAAAAAGAGAGTTTTAATGTGATATAAAATGAGGATAATAAAGTAATTATAAACTAAAAGTAGTAGATTAAGTCATTTTTTTTTAGACAATGAACAGGGTATCTTGACTCATTCTTTTTAGGATATAGGGAGTATCTCTCAATAAAAATAACAATTGCCTAAAGAGATATCTACCTACGTTTAATATTCACAAATTCAATTATTTGCGGAAGATTTGTGCACCCTAAATGACCTTTTTACCTTAAGAAAGAAAACAAACTTTGGACAGTTCGGCGAAGAGATAATATATTGAATTCGATTTTCTAAAGCAAAGGATCAAAAGGGTAAGAAATGAAAGAGAGGGAGATGATAAATTATCAGGTGAGGATGGCCCCACCACCATTTCAATGGTTCAGATCTACTCACAGTTCCATTAGATGCCATGAGTGCTTTTGTTACCAGCAATGAGTAAATTATAAATTTATAATCTACTAGTTTCATCCCCATAGTGGAACTGTACAAGTTAGCCTTTGCCTTAAAGAACCCCAAAAACCCTACGGCCCCCACTTCACATGACAATAGTCAGCTATCTCACCAGACCCTTTTTAATGATCGAAAAGAGATATGTAAAGATAATTAACAGGTTGACCGGCGGTGAGAAGAAATCTGTTGCCGGTGCTGGTGCATCCAACCTACATATATTACACGTGGACGCAACCTATTGGAAGGGTCTAGCTAATGTGTTACTGTATATTTTGGTGTATTAATTAATTTACATAAGTATTGAAAACGAAACGCTGCAGCTAGCTACAGGCTATAAAACATAGCCTTGAAACGCTTACCGAGGCGGATCGATCAGGCTGCTGCTGCACACAAGCTGTTTCATGTACTCTTACTATTATTAACGAACTTACTCTAACAGTCAACTTCCTCACTTGCAGGATATGACCAGTAAATATCGATCAACTAGTGCTAGACTTTGGACACAGTTGGACAAAAAGGATCACGATGACTGAAAATGAAAGTTAGGAGGAGAAAATTGGAAACTATGACACTGTAAGGTTAAAATTGGAAATGGTGGAACTTGGAGGGACACTTGCAGATTGACTCACACACGCAGCACAGTAGCACACAGAATATCTTCTTTTGAGTTTTGGTGAATTTGAACTCAAAACTTACCGAACTGTTCGTTCCAGAGGCTGTTGGTGAACAAACCTTAAATGTGAAACAAAAAAACTCACGAGGCTCAGAGAAGAAGAGAAGAAATTCAATATAGACTCCGCGTAAAATTAGAATTTTGCAACATTCTATAAAAATGTGACGCTTTATTATTTTAGATTTTTTTTTTTATAGGAAATTGAGATATACTCAAATCTTAGGTTAATTATTCTTAATAAAGTTAAAAATAATTACTAATCAAGTTACCTCTTTGATTAGAATTTTAAGAAGATAATTACAAATTAAAAAATAAAACATAAATAAGAAAATTTATAGATAACAATACAAGAAAACAAGAAAGTAAATAAAACTATGTCCTTCCATTTAATTTATCATCTTCCTCTAGAGGGTGTCAATTTCTTTCTAGGTTTTTGAAATTCTTAAAACAATTTTGATATCATTCACAAATATAATTAATTTTGACATTCTAACTTTTTAATTATGTGAAGATACTTTTAACCAAAAGATAATTTGTGATGTAAAAAAATTATTTGCCTTGTCCAAAATGCGGTACCTATATATTTGATTTTGTGTACTGATAAAATTTTGCTCCTTAATTATCTCATTGGTTTAAACCAATGAGTTGTCATTTTCCTACTTATATATTGTTATAAAATATTAATTTTAAAGACAATTCGAATTAAATTTTCTCTCCCTAAAGAAATAAGGTCCGAGAAAGATTATATGTACCCCACTCTAACTTTAATTACATATAGTCTGTTCAAAAACCGAACCCATATAT
>JAUMHB010107569.1:35278-74447 GCA_032359685.1 Pittosporum tobira
CCACTCCTTGAGAATCATTTTCGTACAATCATTAACAATAATTGTTAATATGGAAATTACCAGAGCATTTGAAAGAACTAAATCACGAACATAAACTGAATCAATTTTCTAAGATCACATTCTTATATATCCTATTCTAAGCTAAATCTAAATCTAAGCCATCTCGAATTCCCCAAAATTTTGCAAGAGGGACTGTGACTATATAAAGTCTTATTTGAGAGGAACCCGGCCAGACCTTGTAAAAGCCAAATATGCCAAATCCCAAAGGCAAATAATATTTTTCCAAGGAATGCTTGGTGAAGCTCTAAGATTAGAACAGAGCTTGAATTTAAACCAATGAGAGGAAGGGGGATGGACTTGATGGTCGAGATTATGTCTTGAAAAATGAAACCTTCTATTAAAATGATAGCATAACGTAAGAGTCTTGTAAGTTGGCTAGACCAAACAAGATCCCATGTCAAAAGGTCAGAAAATTTGATCCTCAATTTGGTCCATGAGCGAAAGGGGGATGGACTTGATGGTCCATATTATATCTTGAAAAATGAAACCTTCTAGAATATTTGTTTTCGAAAAATAAGAATTATGATATATGAGGCTGCTGACTTTCATATGAATCCAATCCTCAGGAAGAGGAATATATCATAATTAGCCTATGCGTCATATATATTAAGAATTATAAAGTTTTATACTTTCACATATACAAAGCTCTCTTATTTTTTAAATGATACAAAATTAATAAATTGTCTAAAGTCTTATACCTATTGCACAACTCATAAAATAAATTTTTTAAAATTGAAAAAAATGTCGTAACATATGTTAGAAAAAAATTAAAATTCTATGTACTTTAAAATTTAGTAAATTACGCATTTATACAATTTCTATAAGAGTATATACCCAAAATAAAAAATAAAAAATTATTATGAATAATATGTTAAAAAATTCATCTAATCCGGACAACATCGAACAATTAGATTAATTTGTATAACTAGAAAATTACTTCAAAAAAATAACATAATTATTTTAGTATATTAATCAACAATTTATTAGTAGATGGTAAAAGATGGAGAGAAATTCACATGACAATGTAGCCGAGAAAAAAAAAAATTTGAATTTTCAGTAATTAAATGCACCTACAAAAAAGATGACATTAATTATTTTCTTATTCTTTCACTTCATAATAATTCGTCTGAAAAGTCAAAAAAGTGCAATAAAAACTGCATAATGCTTGGTAGTAGGACTAATTAGGTCAGTCTATATGTATGATAGCTCACGGAGACCGGGGACGGATCTGGTTTAGTAGTGGGCAGATCGTAGGTTGGCGCCCTTAAATACCAACCACCAAGGTTTGATTATACTTTAATGTTCTTAATATTGCCCAATGCATAGCCACAGACAACGACGCCTAACCAAAGAAATAGAAGTAATTCAATCATATACTCCGTGTATTACCTGATGTAGTTGTAATTTTATTAACTATTATAGTTAGTACAGTGGTAGTTGTTTATAAAAATTTAAAATTATGTCATTAATGAAATTATAATATAATTATTGTTTTGTTTAAATTACATATTTCGTAATATAAATGAAATAAAATAATCAAAATATTAATTATTTTGATCAGTTGATATATTTTTTGTTATTATTAAAATATTTATTACTAAATTTATTTGTTAATTTAAAAATGATGTGTTTTTTTTTCATTGAGTTGACATGATTTTTTTATTATTATTATTGCAACTATGTTAATTTCACATAGTAATTATTTAAATACATAAACTTGTATTTAATGTCTTTTAAAAATTATGTTAAATACGTGATAGTCTTTTTTGACTCAAATATATGGATTAGTCTTATTTTTTAACAAATTTTATTAATTTTTAAGGTAATTTTATATTACTATATTTGTTATTATTAAAAAAATATTTATTTTAAAATTGATACGTTAATATGTGTATTAAGGTATTAAGATAAGAGAAATATAACAATTTTTAAAAGTATAAAGATATTTTTAATAATTAATCATTCATGAAAAATCTCAAAAGCCTAAAAACCATTTCACCCCACTAAGTTTTTGATGTATGTTTCGGCTTAAACAACTATTAAAAAACTAATTTTCAACTGCGATTTTTGATTTATCGAACATATTTTGGATGTGAATTTTAAATTTAAAAGCCTAAAACACTCCAAAAGCCAATAAACTAAGCATACACTTAGTTGTGAGATTGTAATAAACTATTTTAATTTTCGTCGTTTAAAATTTTATTTGATAATTTAAATTTATTATCGTGAGTCAGTATTATTGGCTGACGAACGTCCGTCAAATAAATAGAGGACATCCCTGAATTCAGATCATATATATATATATATACATTATCTCATTTTTTGTTTTGCTAATTTAAGAGTAAAGCAAGATGGAGTATGTAATAAACAAGGTCGTGGAAACTAATTTTGGAATTGGTCTGCACTATAAAATTAGTCCTTTGTTCCAAAATTGATGAGATGCTTGGCGACCTTTTTAGTTAATTTACAAAATACTAGATTAAAAATAAATACAAATTTATTTGTTTTGTTGTGTGATATTAATTTATATTGTTGTACTATGAATTAATGTAAGTATCAAAATAATTAAATAATACTTCTAACTATTATATCGGTTCAATTTAATATTTAAACGGATTTATAATAATTTAAATTTTAAAATTTTAAAAATTGATTAAAATAATCAAAATTTATATTTAATTTCTAAAAAGATGGAGTAGTTATTTTAATCTTGTAATAAATTGACCCCAAGGAACAGCACAAGTATTATAGTACATTTCTTGTCTTCCTCATTCAAAAATCAAAACATAGATACAAGTTGTGTTATGAGGTTACTATTTGACATATTTATTTTTTATTTTACTATTTGAAAGAGCCGAAATCAATAAGTGTGCGGCACGGACGGGATTTTATATGGACGACTTTGCAAAACAAATATACAAAAAAAGTTAATATTTTAAAGTTCTCACCAATCATATATAAAATTATTTAAATTAAATTATATATATGCCGTATTCGTTCAGATCAGTCTCGTTGCATTCAGCTATGGCTAATTCAGATGAAATAGGAGAGTGACACATGTCCTCACACTCTCATCGGAGTATGTTATAAAGGGGGTATCTCTTAAAAAAATATTTTTAATTAAATCTTAAAGTTATGTTCGATTTCCTGCAAAAAGAAAAAATAAATAAAAATTGAACTGTTTAAAAATCAATTTGTAACCTAACTAAAATTTTCATCATTTATTTCTATTTTTTCTGAATATTGGCACGAAAAAAAACACGGACTAATATTTGTAATAATAGGTCGACCAATGACATTTGAGAAAAATTCATGAAATTTCTAATAATTACAAAATTATAATATACGAAATATTATGAACCATATGCATCTACGGGACTTGGTAGACCAGTAATATCGAGTCTATGATTGTGGGAGGTTCAATACGTTACACAAATGCTCAGTATCCAAAAGATGAGAAAATCCTTTTCAAATATTATTTTATGTTCATTAATTTATTTGTGGATAAATGGTGTTGAAGACAAAATCAATGAAAACGATGCATCAGCAATGATGGATTATTTGTCACATTATCAATTTACAAGGGACCCACCTATTTAGCTTTTATTTCATCTAAATAATAATTTAAAATTATTTTTATCCGCTCACTTAAAAATTATTTAAATTTAACATATTTAGACTCTGCTCATATATTGTTTACATTTATTTATAACCGTCCAAATTTGTTCATTTGTCAAACTTATAATTTATTTATTTTTATTATTATTATTCCAAATGTGTCTAAGAATTTTTTCCAAAAAAAAAAAGTGTCCAAAAATAATCGTAACATTTATAAAAATACAGTATTTAAAATCAACATCTAAGTTTCAAAACTTTCTGGTTAAGAAGGGGACTACACACAGGCTTTGTTGGCATTTATAAACTTGCTTTTCTCAACTACTTGTCACATTATTTTAGTTTGAACTTTAATCGGAATTAATGGCTAATTAAACCCATTTAATAATGCGACTGGTTTATTTGATTTTTATTACACCAGTGTCAATGTCGAAGCCTAAAAGCTAGGAATTTTGAATCGATATCGTATGAGAATCGAAGCTTTTATTTTACCCTATCTTAATTAATTAATTAATTAATGTATATTTTATGAAATGTAAAACGTCATTCCTGTTGTAGAGTAACTTAGACTCCATTTTATTAATTAACCAAAACTTTGACCCACGCATTTAACAACAAATTGTCAAGTACTAATGATGCCTTTTCATTTAAATTTATGAAGAAATTTTAAAATAAATAAATAAATAATTTTATTCTAACCAATAATGATGCAAGATTAGGTCACCAACCTCACACCGGTAACCCACTTGTAATGCTTAGAAAGATAACGAAGGTGAGCCACATTTTCTTTATTGACCGAGATTATACTTTTTTTTTATTATTTTTAAGTCCATAATCTATAAATGTCATTACAAAATGAGAATATAAATTTTTATATGCAGTAAATTTATTATTTTAAATTACAATATGTTGCTGAATTATAGAATCGTGTGTCCAAAAGTTAATTAACTTTCGAACAATCTTTCCTTGATATTACTCCCTTTATTTCAAAGTACATGAGTACTTTTGATTTTATAAATCTAATTAATTAAATATCCGAAATCAAAGAATTACTTATCTTCATTACATATTATACTCAATTTCACCCAATACAACATTAAATATATATATTTTTTGATTGTATAATTCAAACATAAGTCTGTCATTCAACTTGTAATATTGAGCTGTATAATTGCTCCAAAAAATAAAAATAATTTGACATTTTTTCTCTATTCAATGAACATATACCTTTTCAATTTAATTTTGAACGAGAGAAAATTCTTCTCAATGTTTAACCATGAATCTACTTTTAACAACTATTTTTTTTGATAGAGTTATTCTTTATAGCATAGATTATCTATGAATATATTTAGAAAGTAATAAATAATAATATAAAAATATAAAAATTATTAGTATATTGAATAAAATTACATGAAAAAATGTATTGAAAGGAAACCAAATACTTAATTTAAAAATAAAAATATAAAATTTTATGAATTAAGACTCAAATTATTCTTATATTTTAGAACTGCATGTGCATTTTTAATTATTTTTTTGGTGTACTTTTTACTATAATGATATTTCTTAACGCATTAAGAAAATCCAGATGAAAAATAATGGATTGTGTGTTTAATTGTTTATACTTTATTCCTAGACTCTAATCCTAGTGGGTTGTCAAGAAAATTTTGACAGATTTGGGATAAATTAAATGAGTTGTTTTTTTCTGTTTCGATTTTTCCACAAGTCTCACCCGAGTGCAGAACCCAGTTGCTCCAGGAATGCCCGGGGCGGATTCAAGTGTGTCCAATCAGGCCCACCCGCTCAAAATTGGAAATTTTTAAATATGGTTATATTTCTATTTATTTGCTAAATTTAAGGGCTATTTATTGGCAAATTTTTAGGAACTAATAGGATACGTGATAGTTAATATGATCCTATTTTATTGGCTAATTGTTAGGAACTAATAGGATACGTGATAATTAATATGATTCTCTTTTTTTGGCTAAATTTTAGGAACTAAACTATTTATATTACTTGTAATATCCCTTCCAAATTCCAATATAATTTTAGAATTTTCCATTTGAAATATAATCACTACTCTTTTTAGCATTAATAATGAATGAATAATGCTAATGTCCTTCAAGTACCATTATGTAAAATCATTACACATATATCTACTATTACTTTTATATTTTTCTTCAAAAAATAGAGACCTTTCGAATACATAAATATAAAAACTTGTAAAAAAAATTAAAGTTACCGTAGATATACTACATTGTAACATGGAAGTCTGCAATGTCAATATTTTTAGACAAAAAATCATTATTTTCTTAAAAATGTACAACAAAACGATATTATTTTATTAAAATATTGATCATACGATATATATTACATTGTAAATATTGATCATACAATATATATTACATTGTATTTATATTTTTCTCATTAAAAGCAACAAGTCACTCTATTAACAACACTAATAAACTATACTTAAGCAGAGAATGTTTGTCTTCTCTAGTAATTATGTTCTTCTCCCATTATTATTATTATTATTAGTTTAATGTCTCAAACAAAAGTTTAATTTTTGAGCCTTTCATTACATTTGTCAGGGAATCATACATATATCAATAAGATAAAGAGAGCAAAAAGGGTAAATACAACATTTATTTGTGAATTAAAATTAAATAATTTTTTTATGTTTCAACAAAAGTTCATATCCTACAAAAGTTGGTCAAAGCACAAGGTCTGAAAAACAATTGGTAGTAGCTTAATTGTTTGTACAATTATGAAAAGTGAAGACAAACTCCTTCCCTCCCTCTCTCAACAAGGACAGGCTGGAAGGATCCAAACCAAACCTCACTGCCATTATTTACAATTAATAATAGGGACTTCTAGCAAAATCATTATTATCCAATAAAAAAAATTTGCAGTTTAATAATTTTAATTTATATTTTATCTTATTTTATTAAAAATAAAAATAAAATTTTGCACTTTCTCTATTTAATGTTAAATATTATGATTTAACTTTTATGATCAATTATATCTCTTATTACTTGTTTTGGATGTAAACGGGAAACTTTATATATGAAGTTCATTGTTAACTTTATATTCTGCAATTTTAAGAAAATTAAGAACAAATATGTAATTATTAATTTTAAAATTAATTAATTTAATATAAAAATTAAAATTAAGCTATTGAAAACTTAAATTTTTTGAACCTTATAAAATAAAATAAACTGTAAATCGAAAAAATTGAACTGCAAATATTCTTAATATTAATTATGCAAATAAAATAACCAATGGGAAAACTATTCAAAATTAATTGGAAACAGAAAATCAGGGAAAGAAGAAAAGAGACATTTTTATGGCTTATGTGAAATTTTAAATTTTAAAATTTAAATACTCGCACATAATTGTGCATGTGAGGAACATTTTGGTAAGTCTTGAACCTTATAAAATAAAATAAACTGCAAATCGAAAAAATTGAATTGCAAATATCATTCTCATTAATTTTGCACATAAAACAACCAATGAGAAAAATATTCAAAATTAATTGGAAACGAAAAAGCAGGGAAAGAAGAAAAGGGACATGGCTTCTTTCCTTTTTCTCCGTCCCTTTGCTTTTTCTTGCATCCTCTGCTAAGCATCTTTTCTCACTTTTGTTATCTTTTCCCCAGCACTCTCATTCTTAACCTTCTTCTTAAATTTTTTCAAGGGTTAGCTTGCTCTGGTGTTTCCAGTTCTATATATTTCCACTCGGCAGGTGAACTCTTTTGCTTAATTGAGTAATTTTTTAATGGGTTTTGTATATCTGGCATTGTTTCTTTAATGATGAAGTTCATTAGCTTTCTATTATATGTTTTCCAGTATTTTTTGTTTTTTTTTTTGTTTGCACTTTAGAGTTTTTAATTAATTGGAGAATTGTTTCTTGATCCTTTCTTGAATTGAAAAAATTCCATCTTTGAATCTTTCAATTCAAGAATTTTGATTTCTCACTGTTATAATATTCTTATTCAATTGTAAGAATTCTGTGTTTTGGTTCAAGCTACAGTATTTGTTGAATTGAGGGACTGATTCTTGTGTTTTGGTTTAACCTTTTTATATTTTTCTGGTTTGTTTCTTTGATTCTGTTACAGCTGGGTTTCTGATACCATGGGACTTTGTCATGGAAAACCCAATCAAAATCCTCAAAACCAACAAGAAAACCCAGTGATTCCCAGCGACAATGAGTTAGTACTGAATTCTCAAACTGGGAAAACATCATCAAACTTTCCCTTTTACAGCCCAAGTCCTTTGCCCAGTTGGTTCAAAAACTCACCAGCTAATTCAAGTGTTAGTTCTACCCCTCTTCGCACCCCTCTTCGCCTATTTAAGCGCCCATTCCCTCCTCCTTCTCCAGCAAAACATATTCGGGCTTTGCTTGCGCGAAGACATGGATCAGTTAAGCCCAATGAAGCCTCAATTCCTGAAGGAGATGAGCTTCAGATTGGTTTGGATAAGAGTTTTGGGTATTCAAAGCAATTGTTGGCCCATTATGAGCTTGGTGAAGAGGTAGGCCGCGGGCATTTTGGGTATACTTGTGTAGCTACAGGGAAGAAAGGGAGTATGAAGGGGCAGGATGTTGCGGTTAAAGTTATTCCAAAATCAAAGGTCCAGTGTTCAATCCTTTGTTCTACTGTTGAATATCTATTCTGTTGATTTGGTAATAAGAATAAATAAAATGATACTTGCAATTGAACTTTTATTACTTCTTTTAGTTTTCTTATCTCAATATGTTTATTTGCTTCCTTTTTGGGATTCATTGTATTTATGTAGTTAAGATCATGGTATTATTTCTTAACTTACCCCAGAACAAAAGAAGAAAATTGTAGTTCTCTCTTATGCCAATTCAATACCCGCAAAGGTTTTCCTTCCAAGTAATAGGGGCTTTTGTGGTTAGTGCAATAATGATACAGAACGTAATCTTACTATTATCCCTTTAGCATGGATTGTGTCGTAGTAAGTGTTGTTCCTCGACCCTATGACTTTGAAATGTTTGAAAGAAGTGAAACTCTCTGTTCTAAGGAAATAATTTATTTATTTATTTTTGCAGATGACTACAGCAATTGCCATCGAGGATGTAAGAAGAGAAGTCAAAATATTAAGGGTGCTGACAGGACATAAGAACCTTGTGCAATTTTATGATGCCTATGAGGATGAAGACAATGTTTATGTAGTGATGGAGTAAGCTCGAACTATGATTTTATTATTAGTTATAGTTGTTTGTTAAGGACTTGAACTTGCTGTTATTGGTGGATCTTTGTTGTTGTTGTAAGTACATAAAATATTAGAGATTTGTGAAAAAGGAATTAAGTTTAGTGTTTTGAGTCGGTCAATTATTTTAAATCTGTGGAATCTCGTTGTCAACTTGTTAATTAGTACATAATCGTTTTGAAGTGACATGCCTGAGTCGTCCATATTTCCAAGTTTGTCTCCTATAAGAATTACAAATGGCTAACTAGACAGTCAAAAATTCTGGCATTAGCTCGGAACAAAATTGGCTGTTTCTCATGTGCATTCTTGAATTTTAATTTATTCTATTTGTTGTCTCATATTTATCAACTCCATGAGTAATGAGATATGATATAGTTATCAAGTAATACAATGAGATGTGTAGTACTTAAATTGGTCTTTTTCACATGAAGGAATTATATTTTTACTTCTGCCTCTAACTCTATAATGTATTATGTTATTCAGGTTATGCAAAGGAGGGGAATTATTAGAGAGGATACTTTCAAGGTAACTATGTTCAATTTATAGAAAATCCTTGGCTTGTTACGCTACCATGTTATAAATTTATAATTGGATGAATACTCATGTTCTTAAGGGGTGGAAAATACTCTGAAGAAGACGCGAAAGCTGTCATGGTCCAGATTTTAAGTGTTGTTGCATACTGTCATCTCCAAGGAGTGGTCCACCGGGACTTGAAGCCCGAGGTAATTAAATATAGAACTTCTCACTAATTATTTCATTTGGTAACGACATGGAAGCTTAAGCCTTTGGTATAAATTCCTACTTTGAGATATTAATGTTCAGGGAAGATGATCTACTAGTTCTCTGATTGTGTGTGTAAATTATTATTCTTTAAATGTTTCGGAACTCATTCGAATTACATTTAAACGAGTCATTGTTGGGTGAATGGAAAAGCTATCAGAGATGGCCTTTTTTCATGTAATCCAACTATCGCTAGAACGTAATCTCAGTTTTCTTGTTCGACACCCTTGAAATATATTTGTTTCTGAAATTGAATAAATTAAATTCTCGTGCTTTTTAATGCTAGGGAATGTGATAATTTTGATAGCTATTGTTGTCCGTTGACACATAATTTTGTCATTATAGTTACCTTAGATATGAAGGGATATTTTTGTAAATGATTCATGGTTTTTTATTGTTTTGATTTATGTTATTTTTCAAAAGGACACATTCAAGATAACATTTTTTTATTTTTTATTTATGGATCAAGCTAGATGAACTGATCATTAATACTATTTCTCTTCAGTGACACGAGTCTATCTATATTTTCTGGATTTCTTTCTGACTCTCCCATCTTTCCATTCCTCCCAATTGTGACATTGACTTGTTGACTTTTTTGTTTCAGAATTTTCTTTTTGCTTCTAAAGATGAACATTCCCCACTGAAAGCCATCGATTTTGGACTCTCTGATTATGTAAAGCCAGGTTAGAATCTTATATTTGGGACTTGTATTCTTTATTTATTACTTAAAATATATCAAGTCTAATTGCAATAGGTTCATGCAGATGAAAGGTTGAATGATATAGTAGGGAGTGCATACTATGTAGCTCCTGAAGTTCTTCATAGATCATATGGAACCGAAGCCGACATGTGGAGTATAGGTGTAATTGCTTATATTCTTCTATGCGGAAGCCGCCCTTTTTGGGCTCGGACAGAATCAGGAATCTTCCGGGCTGTTCTTAAAGCAGATCCAAGCTTTGATGAAACCCCGTGGCCTTCTTTGTCTTCTGATGCACTAGACTTTGTGAAGAGATTGTTGAACAAGGATTACCGTAAGAGATTAACTGCTGCACAGGCTCTTAGTAAGTTACTTAAGACATGGACCCACCTTAAAATATAATACATATTCTTAGAATGGTGTATTCTGGATTTAATGTTTGTCTTGTTATTTCTTGCTAGGTCATCCTTGGCTGGCCAATTACCATGATGTCAAGATACCTCTGGATATGATAATTTACAAAGTTGTAAAAGCTTATATAAATTCATCTTCTTTGAGAAAAGCGGCTTTGGGGGTATGTCTCATTCTTTCGCGTAAAAAGTGCCACATGTTTATGAACTTGGTAAATTATTCACAGTAAAACAATATGTATAATACATCAGGAGTTTCTCTACTATAGATCGAGACATTTTTAGTTGCATCACGACTTTTTGTATAAGTTTTGCTATCAGGATTCTCATATATCAATCTACTATGTTATCCACTTCCTCCTTATAACTGAATCTGATTCGTTATATTTTCCCAAAAGCATTTTATTTACTACAAAAAGTTATGCCATTGTGACAGGCTCTTGCTAAAACATTGACAATAACTCAGCTAGCATATTTGCGGGAACAATTTACATTGCTTGGGCCAAGCAAAAGTGGATTCATATCTTTACAGAACTTCAAATCGGTTGGATATTCTTGTCCTTTATCTTTCCTCAGTTATTCCAGCTTGTACTTTCGTTATTTGACTTTTCAGAGTCGTTCTAAAATTTAGAATAATTCAGGCTGTGATGAAGAACTGCACCGAGGCCATAAGGGATTCACGGGTTCTAGATTTTGCCAACATGGTAAGACGCTTTTAGATCTCTTTCCTTCTTCTTGGAGTTCGTTGACTGGCCTTTGACAATTTATATTTGTTTAGTCACTTAAAAGATGAGAATTGTGCTGAATGTTTGCTTATTCATTTGTTTTGCAGGTGAGTTCTCTTCAATATAGAAAGTTGGATTTCGAGGAATTTTGTGCCGCAGCGGTAAGTGTACATCAGCTGGAAGGAATGGATAGCTGGGAGCAACATGCGCGCCGGGCATATGAACTTTTTGAAAAAGATGGAAATAGACCTATTATGATAGAGGAACTAGCCTCAGTATGTTCCCATCTCTCTCACTCTGTGTGTGTGTGTGTGTGTGTGCGCGTGTGTATATTATGCATGTGTGTCTCAGCATCTTCTTGTAAAAAATAGAAGGAAAATAATAGAATAGAAAACAAAATCAAGTCTCTGATCATTTCTAATATTCTGTTTTCTTCTGTCAGGAGCTTGGGCTGAGTCCATCTGTACCAGTTCACGTAGTTCTCAATGACTGGATAAGACACTCTGATGGGAAACTCAGTTTCTTGGGTTTTGTCAGACTCCTGCACGGGGTTTCTTCTCGTGCATTCCAGAAGGCTCAGCCTTAGACCCTTGTTGCTGTCCTTGAACGGGGCTATATATGAAGGAGACAAATTGCTTGCCAAATCAGGAACAAAAGAGGAGCAGTTTAAGCAATCTTACATGCTAGCATGTTTTCTTACTCGTTTCTTTAAAATTTCACTATATTTATCTTACCCTAGTTTGGTGGCATCAAAATTTAGAGGATTGTACAGACGAGGTAGATGATCAGAAAAATGTTTTTTAGGATTAGAAAACAGCTTTAAAGCTGAAGTGAAGTGTTTTGCTTTTGGGTGCATCACTTGTGTACCTCTCTACTTTCTTAATAAATTCTTATTTAAGTGATCCATAGAATTTCTCTTTGTTCATTTTGTAGTAACTAGATGATCCCATGCTTTACTTTGTGCTTGAAGTTTAAAATTTCATGGCTCCCCTCCAGTCTTTAAGCACGCAGACCCATACCGGCCATTAATATCGGTCATCCACGTGTCCTTCCTAAAATATTTTCCTTTCCCCTTACAACCCTTTTTCCGTTGAGCTAAATTGCTTTATTTGTTCACCAAAAATAATAAAAAAAAGCATTGCTTTATTTTTGACCCTTTCTCGATTGCTTACCATAGTTGTGGAGTTATCGATGCAATGCTTCTGACTGAATAAATTTTTCATTAAACTGATGTGGTGTTTGGTTTGGGTTAAGTTATTGTAATAATTTTGTAATAGAACGTGATTTTTGTTTGATTAGCAAAATGAACATAATAAATTATTATAAAGTTCATATCTATTATATCAAATTGTCAATTTCCATTACATTCCCAATGTGATGTATTGCTTATATTATATTATGTAAGGTAACAACGTGACACTTCAATTTAAAATTAGTTTTATTAATTAATTTAAATACAATTTAAAGTGTAATGCAATAATAATATTACAACTATTATAGGAATACTAAATACCAATCAAACAAATGAACTTTAATAACCTATTACGATTATATTATAATTTTATTATATTATGAAGGCTAATACATTTAATTAAAATCTTATTCAACGAGTCAACTATCATCTAAAAAAATTCTTGCCCAAAGGGTGAAAATTATGTACAAGACAAACAGTGAAAATCACCAACGAATAGTTTGATTTGATTGCATGTCTACGGATTCAATTTGAATTCATATGAATCATATCGGACCAAATTGATGATATTGATTGTCCATCAAAATTTGATATTGTAGTAGTCTTGATATTTTAGTTTTAACAGCTAAATACATTTTATTATTTAAAATAAAGTTTCATTCATAAGCTCTTTGACATGACTCGAAAATGTTAAGAAGAATTTATAATTATTGCAAATATCCTACTTATTGATCATTAATTCTGATTATCATGTTAAGGCCCATGCTTATGGGCTTGCACAGTAGTGGCAGTGGAAACCCTTTTAACGTTTTGTAATTTAAATTTAATTTTAAATTTATGCTAAAATTGAGTTTTAATTATAAATTTATTTTTTTAAATTTAAATTTAATATATTATAATTTATTAAATACTATCATTTTGTCTCGATGAGTTAAGCCTCATTCTATTTTGTCTCGATGCGTTAAGCCTCATTCTTTTTTGTACGGAGAGAGTATAATATTTTATTATATTTAAGTAACAATGTGTGCACTACACAGAATTCTCCTTGTGTACAAAGTATCTAACAAATAAAAAATCAATGCTAGAATTCTCAGCTTCGAATGAGAAGAGTTATTCCGTATTTGCACGTTTGGAAGTGTATAAAATCGAACAAAACGCATTGTTGTGAATCTCTTACCACTTCAGCTTCACTTCCATGCAACACCCATGGCGATCCACAAAACCGCAAAGAATAAGCCCCCCAAACCCAGATCTCCAGTTTTCATACTCACAATCTCCATTCTTGCAATTGCTCTTTTGTACCTTCTCTCTTCTCTCAATTTCACAAACGGGTCCTCGTATTCCACTCCAAAAAGCATAAAAGAAGGGGCTGCAATTACTCAAGAAAGACCAAATTTAAGTGGGCATGAAAAGTTTTTGTATTGGGGAAACCGAATTGACTGTCCTGGAAAGCACTGTGGCTCTTGCGAGGGTTTAGGGCATCAGGAATCTAGCCTCAGGTGTGCACTTGAAGAGGCCATGTTTCTTAAGAGGTAATCTCTATCTCTATCTCCATTTTATTTTTATTTTTATTTTTTTTAAAAAAAATTTCTTCAAAATATATTAGCTAAAATGTTTGAAATGAACTTTCTTTGTAAGTAGATGTAGCACATTTGCAGGTCGATGTACAAGGAGGTTATCCTTGATTTGAGGTGCTGTCAAATATTGTTCCGGTTGTAGGACTTGTGGTTTTTCTTTATTGAGTGAATCTGCTGAATTAATTAGGTGAAGTTATGTATATTTGAAAGTTAATTAGGTGAAGATATAGTAATTTTATAGCAATATTAGGAAGAATTGTGTACTTGTTGTATTGTTTGGGTAGCAGATGGCAATTGGTGAGCTAATTGAAATGTATTATTGGCTTTTTTAAGTTTGTAACTATTTATGATTGGTCCTTTTCATGCTTTTATTTAGTTTTGAGGAATACAATTTGGGTTTTTCTTTTGCTGATGAAGCATTGCTCATGCTAAGTAGAATGCTGCTATATGATTTTGTATTTTTCAGTTGCTAAGGTGAACTTGTATGCTTTCCCAGTATTTCAATGGAAAAATGTGAGCAGGCTCCCCTCTACTTTCAGCAAGTTTCTTGCCTTTCTTAGTTGACGTTCCACAAGTAAAAAATTATGCTGGTAAGAGGAAAACTAATACGAGGCTTATCTGGAAGTCATTGTCTCATTAGTTCACTGCAGGCATGCTATATATGATATTTCCGGTGTTACCAGGAGTTAATTTTCTGTTGCTTTTGTCTTCATAAGTCTGCAGTATTTAGTTATTTCCCTTGTAGCTAGAATTTTGTATAAATGATTACTGATAAATTTACTAAAGAATTGATTTTTTTAAAAGGTCTATTTTCTTTTCAAAGACTTCTTCAATGCATGTGTCCGCTTGTATGTCATTTTCCTTGCTTATGATAGATGTGATTCCTTAAAGACTGTGGAACCATTTATAAGGTGCTTATTTGTCCCCTTGTGAGACGTTTCAGTCTTTGCTTCTGGCATGTCATAGTCCATTTATTTCTAAATGTTCAAAGTTCTATCATATATACCAGTTATGGTGATTACTCCATTATTACAAACAAAAGATTAAATGCTTAGTCCATTTCTAGAAACATGGTAGACTAGCAGTGACTCTCTCTTTTTCTTTTTCTTTTTTTAAATTTATTTTTTACCAATAAAGAAAACCTGTAGGGATCCAGTCACTTACCAACTTTCTGTATTGCAGAACTTTTGTGATGCCTTCTAGGATATGCATCAATCCGATACATAATAAGAAAGGGATTCTTCATAAGTCCAACAATGAAAGTTTGGAGGACGGGTGAGTTTTCTTTTGGTTATATCGCTACTACCGATTTACACATCATTCCTGCTTTTTGATAGAGCCAATTGGAGGCTATAATCGCCTATTACATTTATCTATTTGTATGTATGATAGTAACAAAGCGTTCGATGTATTTTATATGTGTCTAACTTATTGTTAGGTGGGCAACTAGCTCTTGTGCCATGGATTCATTGTATGATCTAGATCTTATATCCAAGACTGTACCTGTAATTCTTGATAATTCAAAAATGTGGTATCGAGTCAAAGCAACAAGCATGAAGCTGAGTTCCAGAGGGGTTGCCCATATAGCAGGAGTTACTCGGGCTGAACTCAAACAGAGAAGTCCACACTCAAATATTTTGCTCATTAATAGGACTGCAAGCCCTCTTTCCTGGTAAATATATATATGTTATGCCCAAATTAACTCTCTCTCTCTCTCTCTCTCTCCATGCAATGCGTTCATTATCATGTCATCGCTATTGAACTAGTCACTCATTGTGTGTTGGGTAAATCTGGAAGAAAATTACATCCTTAAAGTTCGCAAAATTTTAAAATGGTACTCTTTTTGGGGAATGGAGAGGGTATTTCGTATGTTGTTGTCCTATTGCTTTGGCTAGGGACTAGTCTAGTACTCTTTATCTCTCCCTCAGACACTCGGGCACAGACACATGCGCATGCACCCCCACAAAATTATGCTATGATTTGCCTTGCAGTGTAATCTACTTCCCTGTGAAGCGGAGCTGAGTTTTTTGAGGCTTGAAGGTTTTTGTGTAGGTGGTATTAATCATGATAATCATTCAGGTTTATGGAGTGCAAGGATAGAACCAATCGCAGTGCTATCATGTTGCCATATTCATTTCTTCCTTCCATGGCTTCAAAGAAGCTACGAGTTGCAGCAGATAAGGTTAGTTCTGAGGATTTTTTCTATTTTCTATTTTCTATTTCCTATTTTATGATTTTTATTCTTTTTAATTTTGGCATTGTGAGTTGATGGAAGATTGCTATTCATTAGATAACTTATGCGAGCAATCGCAGTTAGTGTAATCATGAGTAATAATATTATGACATTCTTGTTTTCATTTTTTGCTGTATTTTATGTTAAAATTAGATATCAATGCGCTATAACATTATTTTGTTTTGTTCTGTGATCAACCTCTCATCCATGAATTAATATGGACGCCACAGATTAAGTCACTCCTTGGTGATTACGATGCCATCCATGTTCGTCGGGGTGATAAAGTGAAAACTAGGAAAGATAGGCATGGGGTTGATAGGAGCTTACATCCACATCTTGACAGGGACACACGTGCAGAATTTATTCTTTGTAGAATTGCAAAATGGGTTCCTCCAGGACGAACGCTTTTTATTGCTTCAAATGAAAGAACACCGGGTTTCTTTTCACCTCTCTCTGTGAGGTACAATGCTATTATTTTATTTTATTTTTATGTAAATAATTATTAAAACAAGTATAAAAAAGAGCTTCTCCCTCCTTTCCACATAAAGAGAATTATTTGCAAAATTTGCAAATATTAAGGATATGTTTTCATTCCATGTTTACCCCTAAATAATACTAAATGTTTACTTTCATTGTACTCCGTATAATATCATCAGTAGAAGCAGTACTCTTTTTATGGAACAACAAAATTTGAGAAACTGGGCTCTTTTTCTGGAACGGACGGAGTAAATAACTGTGCTCTGTGATTTTGTGAGATTTATTACATGCATCTACCAATTTAAATTTTTAGTTGATGGCTGATGCCACAGGTACAAGTTAGCATATTCATCGAATTACAGCAGCATCTTGGATCTGTTGGTTGAAAATAACTACCAGCTCTTCATGTTAGAAAGGCTAATCATGATGGGTGCTAAAAAATTCATCAGAACATTCAAGGAAGATGATACAGATCTCAGCCTTACTGATGACCCAAAGAAGAATACCAAGGTATGGCAAATACCTGTTTATACCCGGGTCGGAGAGGACTGCTGACCTGATCTCTATGGAGGTTCCCATATTTTCCCAAAACTCTGCCCATAATTTTTTCAAATTGCGGTTGGTCAATTTTCTTGCTCATGCTGTTCGTCTCCAGCATTGAAGAACAAGAAAAATCTGTATTGCTGGTCATAATCTTGTGGGTGTTTGCGCGAATAGTATACCAATTTTCTGAGAGAAGTATGTTGTGGTGTAACTTTCATCACAAAGTTTTTGCAGTTATATATACCATACACACACACAAAAAAAAAAAACTAAAAAAAAATGCTCTATTATGAGACAGTATCAAGATTTGATGGTCATATTCTGTATGAGAGCAAGAGAAACCTGTCAGTGGTCACGTAGCATATTATGTTACTTTAGATGCATTGTAATTGAGGCACTGTATCACTGCACTACTTACTATTACGAAGGTCCATCTGGAGACTTTTAAGAAACTAAAAGCGACGGATCAAGAATGAAGAAGGATCAAGAATGAAGAACATGGGCATGGAAAAGTAGTAACGAATAACATGCTTTTGTAGGAAAAAGCATGGTGCGTAAATATAATTTCGTTCGGCATGTTTCATCGACTTTCAGACGCGGCGTTAGAATAATTTGTACTATGTCCAACTTTTATTGTTTTAATTTTTGAATTATGTTTGGCAAAGATTTTAAGACGCTCCAACAATATATTTATATATTATATTTTATAAATTTTTTTGTATGTTTAATATATTTATATGTTATACTTTTTAATATATTTAATATATGCAAAAAATAAAATATGTAGTTATATTTTTTAAGCCTATTAAAATCTATGTCAAAGATAATTAAAAAAATTAAGATAATATAAGTTGGATAGAGGAAATACTATACTTTCTAAGGTTTAATTTGATTATTTTTAATGCATAAATTATTTTACTAAATTTACAAGTCGTCGCATATGAGTGCAAGTAGAGGAATATTGTGGAACTAGGATTTTTTTTAAAATGGTACTATTTTTTCACAAATAAAGCATCGTTCGCCAAAATTTAACAATTTTATAAATTTATTTTTATTTCATGCCTATTTCTGAAATATTCGTTGATGATAGTTACATAATAATATAATTGTAATGACAAATTTAAAAATATCATCTTATTTAATTATCTACTGAAATTAGTGTTTTGAAACTCGCCAGACAGACATATTTAGTGAATGGAGAGTCTAGGATCCAAAACGAGTATTCGGATATTAATTGATATCATATTTGATGTATTTGACTATTATTTGAAAATTAACCAATTCGTTAAGATTTTCTTCCCGGAGTACTCAACTCAAAATAATTTTAGAACATTGACTAAACTATTATTACCTCCATTTTTGGAAGAAAGAAAAAAAATTGAATATGACTTACGCTTTGAAATAAATTTGTTGACTTAGGTTTTGAAATTAATTTGTAAAATTCTAAAAATTTAAAATAATATAGTTTAATTGAATTTAGTTAATATAACTAGAAAACTAAAACAATACAAAAAGTAGTGATAAAGAGAGATGGTTTAGTGCATATATTATTTTAATTATTTTAATTTTTATTTTCTCAGAACTTAAAATTACATCAAATTATTATTAATTTTAGAATTTCAATTTCCTAAATTATTTTCTAGTGTCTTCGTCGACCGCAGCACATGTAACGAAATATTTATTGAATCTATTGTTTTAAAAGATGTCCACCACTTATTTTAAGTTTAATTTAGTAGTTGTATTATATTTAATTTTATTAATCGTATAAATTAATTATAATTTTTTTATAAAATATAATTATTAAAATAAATTGTGATAATAAATAAAATAATATTTAAGATAACATATTTGTACTTGCCAAACAGGGTCTCACGTCTTAATGCGCGGAAAGCCAGCTAGATTTAGTTTACAGTACAAAATTATTAAAGTCTCATCAACTCAATGAATTATTATAATTTAAATTTAATATTAATTTTTTATTAAATTATAAATATAATTTTTATAATTTAAATATAATTTATTAATTATAAATTTTCTTACTATATTTAAATTCATAATTTTTATAATGACTGTCAAACGAGCACTGACAGTTATAACTCATGTAGTATCACATACAGTAGACCTTTAAATTTTGTTCATTACTTCGTAAACGAGAAGATAACACCCACACCTCAAGAGAGAGAGAGAGAACAGCTGCAGGTATTACAAGATTCTTCCATACATAAATATAGCAATATCTATTACGGAGTATTATTCTATTTAGAGTTCGATCATAGATGTGTAATTGAGTTAGTGTATTGGTTACTGAAATGAAGTTTTAATTTTTAGAATTTGTTTGTTTGATAAGTTATGAAGTTAAAATTTATGATGGGTTGATTCTTCGATATTTAGTTCTGTAAAGCTCGAATTTTGTTGTGGTTTTGTTGAGGGAGAGGAAAAGTGTGTGCCCCATTTTTCATTGTTCCTTGTTTGGCCGATGGAGAAAAAAGAATAAGAAAGATGGCTCTTTTTTTCATCAAGATGGGTCTTTTTTTCATCCAAGCTATTTTTTTTTTAATTTCTTTCGATTCCTTACTGTTTTTGGGCTCGTTTGTTACAGCTTATTTGAAAATAGATTATAGATTATTTAATAATTAGATTATTGAATAAGTAGTTAGTTTTGTTTGGTGTAATTTTTTTAAAACAGATTATTGAATAAGTTTCTGAAACTTAGCTTTTTAGAAGTGATTATTATGTTCTTTAGTAGCTTGTACAATGTAAAAGCAACTTATTGAATAAGCTGAAACAAACAGAATTATGAAGTGATTATAGCTTTTAAAAAGCTATAATCACTTCCAAAAAGCTTTACCAAACAGGCACTTAGAATTGTGTAGCGATTATTCTGTTTAAGCAGAAGATAAAAGACTGGAGGAATTTTAGGTCAATTACTTCATGTTAGCGTCACTTAATGGAACTAATACTAGACTTAAAAATTCCAGGAAAGAATCTGATTCCATTTCCTTACATTTAAAAAAAAAAACGCTTTCATTATTATTAGTAGATGGGTGAGGGCTTGAGGGGAACATAGAATCTAACTGTCCTAACCACAACCCTACAAGAGGCAGGCCCATATACGATGTAATATGATCTCCATTGAGCCCTCTAACTGGAGTTGATCCTTGCACAGTTGCACCTCCCTGTTAGAGGATACCAGTGTAAGAAGGGTACCACTAGAGCTAGAGCTCATTGTTATTCCATTTCCTTCATTTCTTTTTTAAGCTAAAACAAGCATTTTTCTCAAGAATTATTAATTTCTGCCCAATTAGTTGTACTGCAAAATTTAGTCGAATAACTCTAATTTATAGCACAATTATAAAGGTTTAGTTCCTTTTCTTTTGGCAGGCAACAATTAATCTGGGCTTATCTGCTAGAACTGTATTAGCTGTGTGCTATGCCGTATCTGGTACGGGAGAATTTATTTATCAGTAACATTACCGACGCAGCAAAGATTCTTCAGGAAGGTAGTGAGGAGATAACGCACATCCTATCAGTTCTTAGCTCTGCCTCGATATCATTCTTCTCTGAATGGCGAAGTGGCCTGTCAATCCCCACCAAAGAGATCCACAAGGTGTATGTTGGAGGTCCTGGATCGGATGCGGATTTGGGTGAGAATTCAGGGACTTCACATCCATCAGAGAAACTTCTGTATTTGCTGGAGCATGCTGGGAAGGATTTGAAGCTGGTGAGGATGGCTGTGCCATTGAGAGATATGGAGCGAGAGAATTTGCTGGATTATTTGGACGTGTGCTTGGATTTCATTGATAAAAGTAGAAAAGAGGGGTCTGTCTTGGTGCACTGCTTTGCCGGTGTGTCAAGAAGGTAAATCTTACATTCTGACCTTTTGTATATTACCACCAGACTAGAGCGAATTCCATCCTTTATACTTATATAGAGATTCAGTAGTAATCATAGTTTTGTGTACCGTACTGCCCAAAATTGTTGGAGAAGGCATACACTATTATAAATTTTGCTTCTCTGCTTTGTCGTTCAGTAAGGATTTTCAGCCTTCTTTGAATGTGTTTGTTGCAGTGCAGCCATCATTACAGCATACCTGATGAGAACTGAGCAACTATCTCTTGAAGGTTTGAACAAATTTATCATTTGTTTGTAGTATTATGAGTAAATTAAGGCCGGTTTAGTTCTCATAAACAAGATTTTGTTGCTTTTATTTTCTCTTTTTTTCTTCATTGCTTTTTATGTGTCCGCAGATGCACTTGATTCTTTACGGCAAAGTTGCGAATCTGTTTGCCCCAATGATGGTTTCTTGGATCAGGTGGGTACTGGGCACTCTGTTTCAACTAATAAGTGACTCTAGATGTTACTTTTTAGATGTTTTCTGCTTGTAAATGAATTCTAAATAAACCCCTGCCCCAACCTCCCTTTTTTTAATTGCAGTTGAAAATGTTTGAAGACATGGGTTTCAAGGTTGATCATGGTAGCCCCATATACAAACGGTTCCATTTAACATTATTAGGTATGACGCGTCTCACCTGTCAATATTCTGTGTGTTTATCTGTTGTTGATAGCTGTTCAATCTTCTTAAATACACTGTTAAAATATTATTGACAACTAAAAAAATTTCAGTTTTATGTTATGCGTATTCATTTTCTAAGACATAATGAAGCAGTTGTTTGTTAGATTCGTACCATATGTATGGTACACTCTTAATATGGGGTTCCTTACTGTAGAAATGTTATGCCTCATGAAATAATAGGTGAGTCTTATAATCGTGGTGAAAAAGTTGACAGTTCAAAATTTGGAGCTGATCCTGGTATGCCAAAAGAAGAAACCTCAACCAAGACTGCAACATCTACTATGACGAAAGCTCTTATTTCATCCCCTGCATATCGCTGCAAGAAATGCAGAAGAGTTGTTGCATTACAGGGGAATGTTGTGTATCATGCTCCTGGTGAGGGTGAGTCTTCCTTTGAGTGGCCTAAAAGGACAAGTGGCAACCCTTTCAACAAATCTGATGAGTTCGACTGCTCATCTCTCTTTGTTGAGCCTCTACGTTGGATGACAACAGGTACAAACATATCACAACGTGACAGCGTTTCTTATTTATAAAGCTATGCACAATTGCACATAGATAAACATTAGCACAAGTCAGCATTATTTTTTATTTATTTATGTGATTCAATTGAGAAGAAGCTGTTAACATGTCATATTTAAGTTTCTGATTATATTTACTATTTGCCTTGTCCCCCAGTTGAAGAAGGTGGATTGGAGGGGAAGCTGTCGTGTGTGCACTGTGGAGCCCGCTTGGGTTATTTCAATTGGTCAGGCATCCAATGCAATTGTGGGTCTTGGGTCACACCAGCCTTTCAGATCCATAAAAGTAGAGTTGACATCAGTACCGTCCAATAGTTTTTGTCAGCACTAAAGCAACAGGTCTTTTAGCGAGGTTTCATGTGCCCGACCGGCGATCATCACCTATGAATAATTATACTGTTGATACCATTTCATGATTTTTGGTACCATTGAGACATCTTGTATGATCTGGAGAATGTTGAGATCAACCACATGATTATGGTTACTTTAAATATTGTGATCTAGTTGCTTGATCTTGCCTCTTGTATTGTAATAATGCACCCCATGTGAGCAATCAACTACATATGTTTATTTTTTCTGTCAAAGTGTGAAAACACGTACATTCCCATGCCAATTTCCAGGCCTTCCAGGCCACAGTTACCGGGAACTGTTAAGTCGCATTGCTATGCCAATTTTTGTAGTAACATTTGAGATATATTTTAAGAGAGATTATATGTTACTTACGACTTGTAAAGAATTTTATTCATTATCTGGATTTTCCCTTCTGTATATATGAAATGATTTTTGTGTTTCTTTTTGGGTTTTCTGCTCCTTTCAGCGTTGAAGAATTTCTACCTTTTTTAGGTCCTATAGTCTTTCAGTGTAAGTCCTAGTAACAAAGTTTTGAATTGTTTTGGGAGCAAATCTCTTCAGTTTTTAGAAATTGCTCATAATTGTCATAAAATATTCTCTTTTCCAATCTTATAGTTGGAGCGGTACTCGTCAAGATTTAAAGAAACTTCATTTTGTCTGATTAAGCAGACCCCAGATTGTACATTTCGCTCAACCAAGGAAATGGCGAGTTAGAAAAACAATTAATCGAGTCACAGAAAACCTGCGTGATTGAAGCTGCAACTATACAGATTTGAACACATAACAATCCTAGCTGTTTCTAGTTTCAAGCGTGATTACCATACGCTAACAATTAACATAAATGTGTCAAATGACAGCTCTAATGAGAACGTAAAGAATGCCGGGACGGGCTCTCCACAGCATTAGATCAATGCTAAATTTTGTTTGCATAAGATGGAAGCAGTCTCCTTGTATAGCTGAGCTTCTTTCATTCTCAATCCCTAGGGCTCCTTTTGTAAAGAGCAAGGAAAACGTTTCACTTAATGCGATTGTGACTCAACAAGGATGTTGGTGGCAGTGTTGATGTCATTTCTAGCATGAACAAGAGCTTGTCTTGCCGAGCTCCTGTCAAAACCCATTGAAACGAGTATAGCAATTGAATCCTCTGGTGGCTCAAATGTGGATGATAAAGGAGCGGGATGGTTTGCCTGAAACTGAACAAGACGACATAGTTGTTTCAAAAAGATGACAAGGCAGATACAGGATTACAATCATGAGAAAAAGCATATTCCCTTTGTTCCACAAAAAAAATCTAATTTCATTGACGATAGTGTAAAATGACATAACGTGGTCAAGCTTAACATCAAAACTTCACTATCATGTCACCACTAGGCACTCATTATATTCAGGGGTAATATGCAATAAAATATATCCCTGATGTTTGCAAATACATAATGCACTGAAAATTAACTGAAAACTACATATACACACACACACATTTATGACAGCATATAGGCAAGCAAACGTTTGTCTGGAGCTAGTGAGGAAGCTAGATACATTAATGGCTTCAAGCATATGCTAAAATGATAGGAAGTTAAAAGTATACTTGCCTCCACTTGATGACCTGCATAAGATGGTCTGTTTCCCAGAACATTTCCAGTTGGTGCTGCAGGTGATGTACTACTACTCCCAACGGATGGCCAAGAAAGCCGTGAAAAGAATGAGGCAATGAACTCTGGAAACTGAAAAAATGGAAAGTGACAAAAAAAAATGCATTACGGAGAATTAAAAGAAACATCAGAATCCACCAATGCATCCAGATATAATTAACAATAGTCGGTCGTACCCAAGGCTCCTGCAAATAACAGGCTCCAGAGAGGGTCAGATCAATACAACCTTACCTCTATTTTATCAATAAAGAGGCAGGTTCCGTAACTTGAACCCGTGTCCAATCATTCATCAACTAAGCACTTGATCGTCGGGCCAAGCACGATCTTATCATTAACTTGTTTAAAGAATCCAATAAAAAGATAAAACAAACAAAGAGCTCAACTCTAATGTTTCAGAGATTATTATTGGGGCCAACTGATTAAGTTAAAAAGACTCCCATTCACTAGGCTCACCCATTAAGATTTTTTGAGCTATTATGCCATTCCCAAGAAACTTATTTCAAATATCCTCAAGTCATGTTTATAACATAATTTCTCTTTAGCAGAACTATAAAGAATATTATCAATATGGCAGACTAACATGATATCTATGTATTATGAATATGGGAAATGCTCCATAGCAAGTGCTGGCTACGGCCCTACTTTTGGCCAATCCATCTCTCACTGTCCATCCAAAATAGGAATGGTGAGACGGCTTGAAAATATTTTAAGCGCATCCACAAATTTTTCTAGTGGATGTCGTTAATTGCAAAGTTTGCAATTTGCTGTCTATTGTGCATTTTGAATAATTGACCTCCTTAATGATTGAAGACAAAAATTTCGTCTGTAATTCATATAATACATTCAGTTTGTAATATAATATATAACACAACAATACTGGTTTGGGACGAGACCAAACCAAATATCATCACCTAAAAGTTCAACTACCTCTAATTCTACTTTGCATTTCTTTTGATTAGTTTGATTCAATTTTGTATTTTGATTTTATCCATCCTATTTATTTAGATAAGTTCGAGTGTAATTAAATTTTTACATAATGTATATGCCCAACATTAGTTTAAAGTTGCAGGAGTGAGTGATAAAGAATATGTAATCAATTTTAGAAGTACTGAAGTACAACCGAGCATGATATACCTTCATTCTACGGATGTAAAAGACATTTAGACGATACAAGGAACCAGCAAGGATGCCACAGATTCCCGGTATAATAGACCTCTTCCAGGATGAAAAAAGAAGCTGCAAGAAAGAAACTTTATGTTCATATGGATGAAGAATGAGAGTCAAGGAAGTGAGACATGGGAGGGAGGGAGGGAGGGCGTGATGCAATTTTTCTTTGTTCAGAATCTGCCTTGATTTAGATGATACATAACAAGAGGAGAAACAAATCATTGCTGGCCCAGAAATTTAAATCACCTGAAGACCAGCTAAATATATGAAAGTCTTGTCGGAGAAGCGAAGGCTGAACACACGGAACCGTGTTGAAACTGGAATGTCGAAAAAAAAGGGTACAAATGCAGAAAATATAAGCCCATACGGACCAGATGTGAGCACGTTCGAGGACGGATCTGCAAAATAAAACATACGAAATAAGTTTGATAGCGTAGGAAAAAAGTACGGTAATTTTCACATCAATAACAATCGCAACACGAAGAATATTGACGTAGACTATGCAAGCAAAAAAGTAAAGGCCAAAATAAAAAGAATATTAAATGTCCGAAAGACTGTAAATCATATTACTTGACCTACAAAAGAACAGTTTTTAACAGTTTACAAAATGGGAAAGAGGAGTGGGTAATCAAGAAAATCGTACATATCAGCCCTTATACTGCTTTTATCTGCTCTATTGTATATGCATTCAAGTTCATCAATATCATGGAGTAGACAATGAGATGCGGTGTTGGAATTTTGACCATTGTTTCCATTCTCACTAAATAAAGGAAAACACCTCTGCTATTATTTTTTTTTGGTACGTTTATAATCAACCCCAATAGTTGGCCACCCATAGGCTTATAAAATACAATGTAAACCCACACACGCCCGTAGAATAATTAAACTTCCTTGGCATTTTCAAGGCATCCACTGATGCTACCAAGGTTCAAAACTTTGACCTCTTCGTTGGGAGAGAGGGGACTGTTATGTTGTATTACATAAGCAAGGGTTCGGTGAAAATGAATGGACCACACTAGCAATCCCTATCACACAAGTTTACGAGCTTTCTGTCCTCTACTTCCCAACCACATTCTCTTTATATATATATATGGGGAATGATCCATATGTAAAGTTGGATAGAGGAATAACCATCCAACCCAATTGCAGTTGTCCAAGATATGATCGGACGGCCTAAAACAAGAAAAGGTTATCCACTTCACAGTTTTTAATGAGGATACATTTTCTTATTTTAGAACATCAGATTATATGTAGGACGGCTACAATTGGGTTGGAAGGTTAGTCCTCCTATCAAACGTTAGCTAGTGATCATTCCCCTATATATATATATATATATATAAACTGGAAAAGTATTTATGCTACAGACCATGCAGTGTAAAGGGATCAATGAAATTCCTGGAAATAATAATTGATTAAAAAATATATATGAAATTCACGATCGTCACATACCTTTAAGAAGTGCTACTGCCAGGACCTGAAGCAGCAACGATATTGTTAAAGAGAACAAGATAAACACCTGCATGATGAGAGACAGGGAGCAGAGCTTAAACCATATGCCTATGCCAAAAAAGTTGAACCATATTCAACTTTAAAATATAGTAGCCAATAATGCAGAAGAGGAATGTCAATCATTCCTCCCTCACAAATGAAACTTTGTCAGATACGGGTACTACTAGTAATACAAAACAGAATTGAAGGGAATAATGTTTTTGGATAAAGAAGAAATTTTACCAGGTAGAAGAGAGAGCACAAAACGGGAGGGCAAGGATACCTCCAAAGATATACAATTGTGAAATTAAACTTATCAAAACCTTCAAACCTTGGTCTTCTAACTATAAGGAGGTAGGGGAAAATCATGAGGAGAAGAAAGAGAAGTCTTGTCTAATGAGGCCCAAGAAAACAATTAAATCAGTATGCTCATGGTCATCTAAATTCCTGAATAAGTGAAAATTTCAAACAACAATCTCCCCTCACCATGAATGAACAGGCAATGGGGAATGTCAGTAAGCAAGAGACAATCCTGAAAATGTTGTCACTGGAGGATCATCACCAACCCAACTATCCTCTCAAAAATGAACATGATCCACATATCAACTCTAAAGGAGGCCAAAGGGGGAAAAGAAAAACGCAAAACACTCGGAAATGAATTCCAAGGGCAAAAGAAGGGAATAATCATTCTAACATTTTATCGTTGAGCAAAATAAATGCAACAAGACAGTTACAAAATAAAAGCAAATAAAACAAGATGAAGTTACTTAACAAAAGTAGTGTTCTACAAATCCTTCAAGGCCCCCCGCCTAGGCGGACTTAGTCTTCTACCGCGCTGAATAATGAAGGCTTTGAATCTTTACAATGCTTGGAAAGAATATGTTGTACTTTATAAGGTTGCTTCTACCGGTAAATTATCATGTAAAATTTAGGATATTTTCATGTGCTATATGTTGTGTATAGTATATACACTACAACGATAAATAAATAAGACCACCTAGGAAAATGCCTAACTGGCCCCTTCGCTGCCCAACGATTTTTAGAACATTGGATGATAGATGGTGTACACTTGTAGCCAAGCTCTGATGAAAGTTAGACAGGTCATTAAAATTTCACTATGGATTGAGATATTCAAAACCAACAAGAAAAATAAGATCCATGGATCACATTAAAATATAGAGACTAACATTTACTTGTGAAAAAAGCGAATGACATTTCGACTTTGCTGGTAAAGAAAATGGTGAAAAACAGTAATTAGATGCAGTGCAGAAAGAAGATAGGTTGAATGATCTCTTAGAATCATTTAATTTGATTTTATTGATGATTATTTGACTATTGATTAATTGAAATTACTGAAAAGTGATATGACTCTATAGTTTGCAAGAAAGAAGTTGACATGACTTGCAAAGACTTAAAAAAAAAAACAAAAAAAATGAAATGTATATTGGCTTAGTTTAGCATATATTTATTGGGCGTGAGTCTGGCCACATCGTTTTGGTACCAGCACCACTTCCACCCACCCCGTGGCGGCCCCCGGCCCGATTTTAATGCATCCTTCCCCTGGTTCTGATTAGAAAGAAGGATGCTGATTACTCTGATAAATTACAGTCGAACAAAGTAGCCAAGAAACACAAGAAGTCCGCAAATACTTACGGAGTGTTTGTTTGAACCTATCTGCCTCTCAAATACACGAAAGTAGTACAGTAGATATGCTCCAAATATCAACTCCGGTGTAGATGAAAAGGCAAAAACCGACACAACTAGCTTCCATAGTTGAAGCTTCTTGAAAATATCCTGTCATTTGAGGAAAACTATCATTAATATCTATGTTGAACGTAACTTTTAAGGAGTTCAAGATTAGTAAGCAGCATCAATAGTTCAGCAAATACGCTGTGTAACTTCCTGTTGTCTTTATAATTTGCATCCATTCTCCTAGTTTTCCTACGGCTTCTTCTTACATGTTGATGGACAAGGTGAGGAAAGCTTATGGTCAGGTGCTATATGTGAAAGAATGACATTGAGTTATCGGATCATCAGCTTTTGCAATGCGAGTTTTCAAGCCAGTTTTGGAAATGGTGTATATCATGACCGGTATACCGTGGGTGATACCGTGTTTGGTTGTAAAATTCCTGCAACCTTGGAGACGCTTCAGAATTCTTAAGAGGTGGAGGAAGAAGTGGGATATGATTACTCACTGTTTATGGTAGAGAGAAAATAAGATCTACTTCGAGAATGAGAAGAAATTGACACCTATTCTCAAACTTTTATTCTTAAGCTTGTTATAATTTTGGCCAAATCAAGTTTGGTAGGGATGAAATGTCTCTTATTGAATTTTTGGAGGAGTTCAGTCTTGTAGCTCAGTAGCTTGTTAGGGGTTGATTGTTAGGGTTTGATTCATTGGTTGATGACATTGTATTTATCCAAACAACTAACTCAGACACTCACAAAATGCCACAAACAAAAAATATGTCACCACCTTCAAAGGGAAATAAAGAGCCAGAGGCAAAGTAAATTCTTGATCAAAGCTTCAAAAAGTCAAAAACAATGTAACCCTCTGAACAAGTAATCCTTAAAGTATTAGCTTTGATGAGGAAAAACTCAAAACATCCGTTTGCACTTAGACCCATAAACATAAAAATCCAACAAAATAAATTTGAGTGAGAGAGAACACCAGAACACATAAATGCACAGTAACTGACAATATGAAATCCCACTCGTTAATTCCAACACAAATATTTGAACCAAATGCCATTGAATTTCCTGCCTTCATTGAACCAAACCCAAAGGGCCAAATCCTGAAATCTCAAGTATTAATATGAGTGTCCTATCATCAACTTTTATGCTCCAGAAGATCACGCATACAGTAGAGGGAAGGCAAAAGTTATGAATTCCCATATATTAATTCTAAAATTCATCCAGTAATCAGTGAGCACTAAAGTTTCCATTTTTAGTCAATCAAAACCCAAATATCCATAAACAGACACAAACCAACTTATAATTACTTGTAACAGTCAAAACAAGTGGGCACTAACATCCCAAGCTTCAATTTGGCAAGACTCCAGAAGGAAAACTGAAATGCATACAGGAGGGAAAGAACCTGAACAGCGAATTGGGCATGGCGAAAGAAAGAAATTAGAAGGAAAGAGTACCTGATAGGAGAGTCCGAGGCTGTTAGAACGAGGAGCAGCTTGGATCCCAAAGACGATGGTGAGGATGACACAGCTGATTACAAATGCTCTTGTGATCGGAGCATTATCTGTAATAATAATACAAGATGAAGAAATCAGAAAAAGACAATTACCAATTAAACAAATAATAGATAGGTTTCCTTGAATTCTGATTAGTTTTGATACGTACTGAAACCAGATGGGCCACCGTTCATCTTCTTCAAAGGTGAACCAACGACGGACCTTCTTAATCAGAGCCTTCCTTCGCTCTCTTTCTCTCCAAGTCTGATCAGTCAATTTATACCCATTCTTTTCTTCGCAGCAGAATAAGGTTGTGATCGACAATTAACACGAATTTAATGTTTCTTTAATTTACTGAGAAGAACTTGATGTTACTCCATGTTTAGAAGTGAAAGCCTGAATTTTTGTTCACTTGCTTTTGAATAAAAAATTAGGTATAATGTTTCTTGAATTAAAAAAATATTTATTAATTAATTTTTTAACATAAGTTGATAATATTATTATACTTAACTTATAAAAAATTAAATTAATAAAAAAAATTAATTTTAAAGTAATTAATTTTTAAAAATAAGTTTAAATTAGTTCTAATAATTAAAACAAAATAAGCCTAATTAATATCTTTATTAATATCCCCCAAAAAAAAAATTGTATATAGTGTGTCAAACCTTAATATCTTATTTTTTTCCCTTTTACAAATTTATGTTTTGCATATTTCATTCTTCATTTTTATAATTCTTTACTGTGTTTACTTGAACTTTCAAAAAATTTAAATTATTAAATTTTTATTTTACAAATTTTATCTTCATTAGTGTGAACTAATGCTTTTCCAAACCTGAAAATGAAATAACGGTTTTTGAAAATTAAAAACTGACTAAAATTCATTTCCAATGCTAAATTTATAATAATGTATTAATGTGAATATCACAATGAAGGATCATGTATTTGTCCCCTTGTTGGAAAGTTCCTCCGATGTATTTAAGAAAATATTGAGAATAATTTTACATGATCTTACAATCTATATGAATATTTTAAAATTTATTATTTTGTATTAGACCTATAATGAGTTAATAATTTGATGATATATTTTTCATGGGCTTCTTAAAAGTAACAAGTGGTATTAACAAGGCATATAATATATCACTTCCATCGAAGATATAAAGAAAGAAGTGATTATAACATTAACGGACCTTGAACTTGAATCATTGAAATCATAATTGACTTATGACCAACTAAAAATTTTAAGATATTATTCTTATGATCATAAATATCTCTAAAATCATAAATATCAAAAATTCAAGATGATTTTAAATAATAATGATTTTGGGTACACCACTTTGTAAATTTTTAAAACTAAAAAAATAATAGAAAATTTAAGAAAAATTATAATTTTCTTGAGAAATTCTATGTTTATGATATTTTTAAGTCGGGAAAACTAGAGAAAACTTAAGAAAATTTTGGACTATTTTCTTTTAAAAAATTTCTTACCAAATTGGTTGGATTTGTAAAGAAAGAAAAATGGACTTATTGTAACTTTCATTTGTTTCGTAATTGTCCTTATTAATAAATTATTAAATATTTTAACAATTACATATCTTACAACTTAATTAAAAATCTAATTTTCTTTATTATAAGTTGGTTATTTATCTCTTCATATATTTTATTTGTATTTTAAATTATGATACAACAAAAACATATTCTTTTTCAAAATAAATAAATAAACAATAGAGCTAAATTACAAAGTAAATATATTAAATAAGTTTTAACTTTTTTTCAATTTATACCAGAGCGAATGTCAAAATTTCAAGAAAATCAAATAATTTCTATATATAACTAAAATATTTGTTTGAGTTTATATATTTAAAAAAAATTAATTATTTTTATTTAAACAATAATATATGTTAGCTTACTTAATTATATTATTTAATACATACCCATAAATTATATTTTTGAATTAAAAAAATTATGTATGATCTATAAACACAATAACGAAATTTAAAAAAAAAAGTGCTAAATAGTTTCTATAAGATACTCCCTCAATCCCAAAAAAGAAGATCAAATCATCTAATGTATGCAAAGTAAGAAATACTACTTTTGAGGTGAGAGGATCATTTTACACCATATAAAATTTATTTTTTCCTATAAAATTATTATTCTTTAAATATATACCACATATTCTCTTTGATCTATGTGTTTGGTCTTTTATTTTAAAATGAAAAGAATCATAACTTTAGTTTTCTTTTTTAGGACGGAGGAAGTAATATTTATAATAGTACTTATTTTTATTTTTATTCTTGAAAATATGTTCGTACATATACTAATATCGATACTAATATCTCTTGATATAAATTTGAAAATATGTCCGTAAATGTGTGATCTTCTTTCTTGATTTTTCTTGGTGCAATTCTTTCTGCTGGTAAGTTTAAGGCTTAGTTTAATATAAGAAAAATATTTTCTGATCAAATATTTTTTGAGAAATTAATTTTTGAGAAAATACATTGTTTTTTTTTATGTTTGGTTCTTGAACAGAAAATGAGGTGAAAAATACATTTTAATAATTGTCTTTCAATTAAATTAACAATTATATTATTGTAAACTAATGTAAATTGTGTTTTCAATTTTTTGATGTGATAAAATTAATTTCAATGAAAGCCTTGACTATGTTTTACAGGTGAATAATTTACTATGGTCCACCAATAAGAATATTCATATTTTATAGGGATGAATTTATTAAAATAGTTGTTATTAAGATTTTACAAAATATAAATATTTGAATATTTGAATTATACATACATATTTATAAAAAATTAGAAAAAAAAACTCATTAAATTTCTTATATATTGAGAAAATATAAGTAATTGTATTTAATTAAAAATAAAACGACATAAACACGAGAGAGGTAAAATAAAAACATTATAGAAAATGAAAGAAAGAAACAACACTTGGATAATTTTTTGAAAAATAACTTACGGATCCATAAGTTATTTCTTGAAATAACAAAGAGATTTTCCGTTAGATTGAAAACTAATTTTCTATCGACTGCATTTTCCTTGACATACTAAAAAATATAGAAAACGTTCTTAAAAAAATACTTTTTTTTTTTTGGTATCAAATGAAGCCTAAAATTGTGTCGCTTTGTTTGTTGTTAATGTAGTAGATAGGGAATCAAATTCCATGGTGAACATTTCTTCAAGCGCATGCTTAAATTTGGGAATGGATAATGCATTTCAATTCTACTAAACAATGCAATCACCAAATGAATTTCACAAATTGACTTATTTTGTAGAACGGGAAGACGTATGCATTTACAAAGCCGACCTTGAAAGAGAGCAACAAGAAAACTAAGACTGTATTTATGTCTACTGCATACGTTCAAGAGGCAGTACACCCACTGGGGAAAATGCCGATGCCAGCATAAGATTCATAATACTTGAGTTACAGAGGAATCATGAAGATTCATACTAGAGACGGGATACAAGATGTGTGCATATACATACTATTCCAAGGCCTGGGTTGGCCAGAGGCGCTGCCACATCGATATCTCATATTCATCGTAAATTTTTCTGATTCCTCCGTAAAATCCATCTGTTTCGTTACCTACTTCGCGATGATCCTTCCTGTTTATGCTTGTTTCTCTCCATTGGGAGCCTTGGGTGTACTGCTTGAACTCCAACAGCACCCGATCTGTCATTCAACAACTTATTGTTAGTAGCTAGGGAAAGTGATACTTGCACTCCAAATTTCTACAAGTGAACTCTATCTTGATTTTGAAACACGAAAAGTTACATAAATGCCCATCGTACACGTTCATGTTAAAATCTTTGATATTATATAGTATTATACTATGTTCTGCTAATAAGAGTGACCATTACTTCTATCAAAAGTAGTCTATTGAGGTGCCATCATTTTTTTTCCTTAAAAGAAAAATACTACATTTGTTCCAAAATATAATAGCATTATTGAATTTTAAATATTAATTTTGAACATTTTCAACTTCAAATTAAAATAAATTCATTTGAGCTTTGAAAAAAAATAATATTTTTTGCAACTAATAATATTTTTTAAATAGTTCATGATTTTTACAATTGTATTGACTATAGTCAAATACATTTTTGTAATTTTAACTTTAAAATACGTATTAAAGATTAACTTTTATAAAATCAATAACACTCCTAAATTTTGAAATGGAATGAGTATATTATATATTTACAAGGAACATAAGTTCATATTCTACATGGACCAGTTATGCTCTCACTAGTCTTAGTGGGCACAGACCAGATATACTCATACTAGTCTTTGGTGGCCCATATAGCTTGTTTGTGAGTGGAGCACTATTTTCTTGAAATATATGTCCATTGGTCATCTCGATGCTCAACTTGTTGTCAATGAAAGGTACAAAAACAGGGATTAACAACTGGAAAACATTGTACCAAATTTATTTCTGGCAGATACCGTGAGGAAAAAACTAGACAGCCAAAAATATGCACCTAGAACTACGGCAAAAGAAAAAGTTCCCTTGATTTTGAAACAAGAGACTGTAAAATCAACAATTAAATATTTTAGGTAAACAAGGCTTAACTTAGTATGGAACTCATGCATCTCTAATCTTTCTCTGTCCATATTAAAAAAAGCAACAAGGTAAAAAGGGGGGGCAAAAAATAAAATATGTAAGAGGATTTTCACACCGCAGCTATGACATTTGCAATGCAGTTTGGCCCCATTGCATGGTTCCGAGTGGCCAACAACTCCGTACCACCAACCTGTAATGCATTTAGGGATATGATATTATGCTAATATTTACCTAATGAATTTCAAAAGAAGCAGGTATTGTTTTTCCAAACATAATTTGATTGTAAGTTCATAGATAATAAAGCATTATAGTAGCTTGGAGTAATTACCATAAGGGAATTCTTTGCTTCTCCTCCACTGAATTTCAATGTGATCTCCGGGTTTTAAGTTGTCTAAACAATCTGAGATATGCAGACTATGTGCAGGAGTATCAACTGGTGGTGCTCTTAGCCTATTCCACTCTATATCATGCTCCATTGTTGGTCTCCCTTGTGCTGAGAACCTGCAACACCAAATTGCATCAAACTTACAACACAAATCCCCAATTAATTAATTACTATAAATATTTGGAATTTGTCTTAATATCAAAAAGGGTAAACAATTTAATATTGATTACGGAGTCATCTTTCAAGATTTGTATAAAGGGAACACGAGGAATTTTAGTTCATTAATTAAGAATTCTTGTAATGATTACCTTGCCCTGAAGTTGTCTGAGCGAGAATCATAGCTAACTTCAGCATCATAACATGACAGCATAAACCCAATATGCCCATTCTGCACCTTAAAATATTAAATCACTTTCAGTAACTTGTTCAACAATTACAGAAACAAAATATAATCGCAATCAATCCCAGATTAATTACATTTCATTTATAATTTTATAAAATGTTAGAATGCTCTCGAATTTAACACCATAATTTCAATGTCATGTCATGACTAAAGGCCGACAACTAACTAAAAGACGCATTATATTTTGAGATTAACATGGACTATATATAAATCAGTAAAGTTTGCAACTCTTTTAGTTGTCAAGATTTATAGTGTAGTTACCTCGCGATTAAAAACTTGACCAGGGAACCAGAACTTGCCACTCTCAAGAGAGAGATACCAAGCCATGATTGAGTCATCAGGTAAGCTAGTTCTCAGATTTCCCCTGCTATCCAACTTCAACCTATTCCATGAGAAATACCCAAAAAGTCCTCTTTGCTTCGAGGACTCTAGGAGGGTTTGTCTCTTTTTCGAAGCAATTTTCCATTGCCATTCTCTATAAGCAACATCACCTATAAATCTACCCCATTTTTGCTGCATATGTTCGTTCCATAAATGGTCACTTCTACACATGTTCCTCAAAGAAGTGCACACTCCTGCCATACATGTTAACTCTGCTGGTGAAAGTTTCTCAAGAATGCATTCTAAGGGCAAATCAGGCAAATCAAGTAGATTTATCTCCTGGTGAGCCTTTACATGCTCTGATTTTGAACTAGGATGTTTCTTAAAGGTGGAAACTTTAAAGAAAGAAATATTAATCCTACTTCTTTTGAACCAGAAAATGAAAATTTGGGACATGGCTTCTAAAATCCAAGGCAATAAAAATATCCTCATCTCACTTTTCCAGGTCAAGAATGACTTGAGACAGGAGAATTCAGACAGCAGAATGAAGTAGAAGCAAGAAATCACAAAGAAGAGCATCTGGGTTGAGAGAGTTTCCAAATGGGGTCAGAGAAAAATGGTTTTTGGAAGAACCCAACTGCAAATAATCAAGAAAGTGGGGACTACTACAAGATATAAATAAATAAATACAAAGTCGAGAAAATGTATTCCTTTAAAAAAGGACGAAGAGAGATCTCGTGACGGATAGAATTTAGAGATTTGGCGGTGAGATTGGCGGAGTTGACAAGCAGCAGGGCTTTAGGTAGAAACGTTTACTAAGAAGGACACGAAGCTCTCGACTTTGGTAGTTACACTTGGTGTGTAAAAGAATATGAAATAATATAATATTAATTAACATGGTGAAAACAAAGCAAAGCTTTTGGAACCCAGATACAGTGAATTCTAAGAAACAAATGCAACTTAGGGACAGGTGTCAAGAAAATATTGGGAAAATTTAGAAATGGAGAGTGGAATAATATCTAATGAAAACGGCTTCTTAGATTTATTACAAGGGATAGAATACACATCAAATAAGTAGCCACCTTTCTAGGTTCTCTCCCTAATGCGTGCGGCAGAAAATGATCATTACCATTTCATTGTAAGAATCCAAATCACCAAATAAATACCTAAAAATGTACTCCAATAATTTGAAAAAGAGCAAGAAAACAAGATTTGGGGTAGAGATTGCTGATAAAACTTAAAATGGGTACTCTATCTTGTTTAAATTTTATTCTTGTCAATTAATGAGAGTTTGAAAAACGGAAGAGAACACTAAATTTGGTTGTGTGTGGGCGTAGCAGCTAACAAACTATCAAAGTAAATACACAAAAAACAAAAAAAAAAGAGTAAAGGTCACAACTGACTAAGACCATATAGGATGCTGATGCCACCTTATATTTGCCTAACTTCCAACAAACTCTTACCATTTCCTAAGGACCACAGACCAGACATACCATGAGAATAAAATAAAAGCGGGTACAAGCATTAATTTAATCTTAAACCCAAAGGAAGAAAACAAGTGTAGAGTGGGTGTTTATATAAAAGAACGACAATTAGTACCTATATGACCTTATTTTTAACCTTGTTTAACTGATGGTTCCAATGTCTCTATCGTCTTTTTTCCTGTCTGTGAAAACAATGATCCTCTACTTATATGCTTCTATTAATGCCAAAAAAAAAAAAAAAAGTATGTGAATTACTGAAATAATTCTTGTGAGGCTATTATCATATTAGTAAAATCATAAGTTTACAACATTGAATAATAAGACTCTGTTATGATCAAAGCCAAATATTATTGTGATGAGTTAGACATTTGTGTGACAATCTCTCACAAGTAAATAATTATAAAATTTGAGCATAATTAATTGCAAACGATATATTATATATGTACTTTTTTACTATTGTATACAGTTCAATTCGTATAAATTAGAGATTTTGTAGAAATTGAGAATCATGTTCATGAGAAATCAAGCAAAGTCCCGCTCTCCGGACGCTGAGAGGATTTAGAAAAACATGTCAAATTTAGTTCATGTTTGATGTTATAATTTTTGTTTGAAGACTTGTAAAGATAATATTGTATTTTTCTTTTAAAGGAAATTAATTTTTATATCATTTCAGAATGAGATTTTAAATAAAATGCTTGTACTTGATTGTTCTTTTCCAATTCCTAACAATTTCCTAGTTAACTTGATGCACAGATTAATTAGGTAACCTGTGAAAACAAATTTACCTACAAGTGGGTTGTAAACGATAAATAGATTAATGGATTACGGTCCACATTCGAGAACAAATCAACAGACGTTTGTTTGTTTGTTTAGAAAAGATAACTTAGATTTCGTGCACGTGTAAGTTTCTTGTATCTGTGTGTGTGTGTATGTGTGTATGTGTGTATATATATATATATATATATATATATATATATATATATATATATGTATGTATGTCGAACTACATAGTTTAAGTACCACGTAAGTGCATGTCGACTAGATTGAGCATTTTAAGTACAACAGAAAACGACCCGCCAACTTAATGAGTCTTTTGTTTTTTAATTAAATTAAATATACTTCATTAGTTCATTAATTAATCACTAATTCTCCCATTCCTCGCGGACAAATGGGTTCCAACTCGACTTGAGGTTAATTACATTTTAAAAACTCCGCCATTTTTGCCACCTGATAATCTATCTATCTATATATATATATATATATATATATATATAAAGCACAAACCGATCACTATTTGAATTTGGGTTACTTTAATAGATTATGAATAAGTTTATCACTCTCTGCTAAACTCATACGATAAAATAAATTCTAAAATATTAAATATTGTATGTTTCACTTAATAATATATAAATTTGATTTTCTATTATTTTCAAATATACATACTTTTTATTATCAAAGCATTTACCGAAATCATCACTTAACTATATTTTAATTATAAATTATTAAACATAAATATCTAACATATATATAAATA